>VZRQ01011273.1:0-49230 GCA_013397975.1 Machaerirhynchus nigripectus | reverse complement strand
AATAATCCTACTTCTCCAGTTGAATCAAAGGTAAAGACACAGAAAATGGCTGTAGCAGAGTCTCACCTGGATTTACTTAACAAACCATTTTCATCACAGTAGTAGCTCAAGTTTTAAATCCAGAGTCTCATGTTCTAACTGCTACTTAAACACAGAAATAATTCTCTTACAATACAAAGCCAAGAGAGACAACATTATCATTTTACAGGATACAAAGAAATGATACATAAAGAGATTAAAGAACTAAATTTTAAAAGAAATTCACATGTCCAAGTGAATATAACTTTTTTTTTTCCTGAAATGCCTCAGCGAGCTACATTCCTGAGTGTTCTGTGTGTCATTATTTTCCACCCCAAACTCCAACCATACCAAAATAAGTATCCACTGGTATAATGTCAAACAAAAATCACATTACAGTTGCTAGTTGGTTTTTGGATTTTTTTTTCCCTGGAGTATATTTCTAATCTTTTACTTTTTCTTTCTTTATGGAATGTATTTCAGCAAGAAAAGAGATCACAATATATAAAATTGTGTTGCTTTATTTTAATGTAATAACAAATATGAGACAAAATAACCATATTTGTTATTTTTGAATAGAGCTTCTTTCTTTTCTGTATTTCTCTGTTTTCAGGTACTTAAAATCACCAAAAGCAAAAACTGCTGGATGAAATTTCACAATCTGCATTATTAATAGAAAAGAGGGGGACATATTCAAATTTGCCATTCCGGAAACTGCCAGTAGAGGTTCTGGGAAGTCAGAAGCACTTTTCCTGCAGAGAAAAAAAAACCTGCAGAGGTTTCTCGGGGAGGGACACCGTCTCTGGGAAACAGTCCCCCAGACTGCAGTGGGTCTTGCGCCACACTTGGAGTCCCAGGCAGCAGCCACTAACGAAGGCAGGACACTGGGCTGGATGAACCAACACAGTTCCAGCACGGCAGCTCCCAAACATGAAGTGGCTGCTCCTGAAATCCTGGCAAGTTCTCCTCCCTTACAACAAAACCCTTCACAACTGAGAGATGCTCATAGCTGAGATCCTGCGACACTGACAATAAAGGTAAAGCGTCCTAAAAGGGAAAGGACCAGGATGCCTCCTCCCTGCAAGGAGATCCAAGATTTTGAGACAGGGATGGTCTTACTCAGGCAAGATATACTTCCTTTAAATCATGCTTTACCATAAAATGAAGCAACTCTTTTCTGCCAGGGATGCAATCTGTCTGCAAGTAAGAAGAGACAGAATATCTTTTCCAGGACCTATGACTCTTGCAAGTAAGTGAGATTTGTGACACCTGGTCTTTCAAATAAAATATTGAGACCTTTCATGGCAACTTAAGATTTCTGAATACAAATGAACAGCATCTTTGTGAAACCACTTAATTTGCAAAGGAGGGAAAATCTTTGTGACAAATATTTACAGCTCTTTTGTTACAAGCCTTTTGATTTTCCCTTTTTCTTTTCTGTTGTACTGGGGAAAAAAAAGCAAGATATTAAATAATGCCAGTATGTAGGTTGGTGACACTGATATGGGATGAAATTAGATACAGAAAAATATCTAGAATTTAATAAAGAAAAGTGTAACTGTGTACTGGACACCATGTAAGTGACTTGAGTGGGACATAATTTTTGTCATGAATCCTTCTAAATATTTTGGGATCAATCATGGAACTGACAATAATTATTCCAACTTGAGTGTGAAATAGTTTTATATCCCCAGTACACGTCAAATGCCACCTTCAAAAAGATCTCACTCATTCTAATGAAGTTCTAGCATTACTGACCAGTTTTATAGATAAAATTCCATAGATGCCATGAGCTCCCCTGGGGCAAACACCTTGAAAATTTTCTGTAGGGATCAAGAACATGTGCTTGTCAAAACACTGAAAAATATTTTCAGGAATATTTCTTCAGTGTCACACAGTGGCAGGGCAATGGGCTTTTTTTCCTCTTCTATCTTTCATTAGCTTTAATACTTACTGGAAAAAAAAAAAAAAAAAAAAAAGACATAGTATTTATAAAAATGGGCTTTGGGTCATGTTCTCAAATGGCATAAATTGCTTCATCTCTACTGATCCGTCTGATTACTTGGAATTTTGTTCCGGGAGAGGGAATCTCATGTTTTTCTGGTTTCACCAAATATCCTTCCATTTCACCTTTCATTCTCCAGGGCAATGATTATCAGATGTTGAAGACAACATATAACTTTTTGCCTGAGGCAAATTCACAAATGTTTGCAGCTTTGCTGCAGGGCAGAGGTAGAATATAATCATATGTGCCACAAAAATAGTTCTTTTCACAGTCAAACTAGAGAGCTTTTTAGGCCAAGATTAAATTTGTCAATATTTTGGGAGAAATTACTCCTTATGTACGGGGAGTTGCAGAGTGAGAACTGTTATATTGTTAATGTAAGGAAACACATCAGGGTGAGAATGTCTGCCTACATGTAGACATTTCCAACAGAGCTACTCACCCAAACTCCTTCACATGAAGTGGAGAAAGTTCATATAAAGTGGAGAAAAGTTGGCAACTTTTGAGAAAATATCCATCTCAGGGCTATATCTAGGGTGGGTCAAATGAAATATACTCTTAAAGGGTTGGGTTCTTCCTCTTTCCCAGGCAGTGGTGACTATCTCAGATAGAAACATTCTAGCACACACAGTCAGGAATAAGAAAATCCCACCCTGAGTTTCAGATATGGCCATACCATTATAAATCGTGCAGGTGGGAATCAGGCATGTGAAGCCAGTCTCCCATTTGTTTTGCTCCCAGGGTATTTGAATTTTTTTGGCATCAACTACAGCTGTCACATTTAAGATGCTATTGTGGGGCATCTTCCCTGGTGCAGAATGGGCCAAATGCACCCCCTTGCCTGACAAACATCCCACTCAAGTCCCTTCTCTCCCTTGTTCCCCTGGCATGGAGCAACAGTGGGAAGGGCCCTGCACTGGTCAGCGTGACACGAGCTGTTTCCATCACGGGGTAGGTGAGTGCCACACCACTGCACCATCACAGCCTCGTCTGCGCCGTGTCCATAACCAGCTTACTCCACTCTCTTGAGCACTCTATTTATACAGTATTATCCTCAATTGTGCTACGCATTTTAAAATCCATTTTAGCCACTCTCAGGACCCTATTCAAGAATTGTGGCTATAACCGACCGAAGTTATCTGGTTTAGTGACACAAAGGGGAAAAAAAATAAAATGAGTGCCTGAATTACCACAGGGTTTCTGCTCATAATGGGTGGCTAAATAGAGTACAGTGCTCTGTTTTAAAACTATCAGTAACCCATGGTCCCTTTTTTTTATATTTACTTTAATGAGAATAACTCACAACAACAGCAGCTTGTCATCACTTCCATCTCATTGCCCTTGTTTACACACAAGGCTGTAAAACTTTACCTCTGCAGATTGCTTTAAAAACATAAATAAAAATAAAATCTAATTTCCATTTTTGTTCCAACTGGTTTTCTTGACAGACAGCTGCCCACAGCTCAGTGGTTGCTCTGTTCAGTGTACTTTAATTTTCAGCTTTCAAGTTTTTCTGCAGCCCATTCAGAAGTAAATTCTCAGGGAAAATTGAGCTCTGTCATGGATGGATTAGTACTATAATAGTTGGTCACATATCTTGCATGAAACCTTTCAAAAGCAAGGCAAATGAGAAGGAAATGAAATTCATTTCATACTTCTTCAAGCACGCTAAAAGACTTTCTCTCCAAGTAATCTGTGAAGTACCACTAGTTTATTGGAGGTTCACATAACTACCATTACATTATACCTTGTCACAATCTCATATATTGGGTGACTGCTTTTTCTGAACTGATGGTACCTGCAAAGTGTGCTCCATAGGCACTGAGGAGAGAATACCGTTTCTCAGATCAAAATGTATAGGTCCTGGGAATGGCATAAATAAAGGTACTTGAAGCAAATTGGGACATTACAGGTCATAGGTCAATGAAATCTGAAAGAGATATATTCAGGAGAAGCTGTGTTTGCTATGTGATGAACTGATACACTGAGAAAGAAAAGGGAGGGTGAGAGGAGAGGGAAGAGCAAGAGAGAGAAAGCATAATAAAGTTTTTTCTCGACAGTTAAGGTGCAGGAGCTGCAGCCATTTTCCCTGGCGGAGCGGGAAGAAGCTATATTGCTTTTAGCAATTCATTTGGTTTCTTTGTCATTTGCAATGAAGGCAGTGCTTCATCCCTTAAGCACATCTGTGCGTGTCTCCCAGAGTGTATAAATGTGTGTTTTATTTCTTCTTAGGGTAAGATAAACAAATATCTGCATTATTTTGGATAGTTATTTGATTCTGCCTTTTAGATGAAAACTATTTGCAGGCGAGGGGAAAAAGAAATAGCTGCAGAGATCTTGTTCATGTGTTGATGGTGTCACGAAGAATTGTAAGTAGAAATATAGTTGATATTTCACTGCTTATGCAGGTAGGGAAAGAATGGGTGCAAGCCATGATTCAGGCCCTGGTTCAGGCATGGAGTTAAACATAAGTTTCAGGCTTCTGGAAAAAAAAATACTTGAAGGCCCTGATAAATCAAGAGTTAACACTGCAGATTTTCTAAACAAAATTGTTTTGTTAGGATGTAAGTGGGAGACTGTGATCATTTAAAAATATCTTTAGAATAGCTAGTAATTGTGATTTAATTGCTAAGAAATTTGTTTTTCTGGTTGTCAAAGTACCGCAACACTAATTCAAACTCAGTGTGTTAGCATAAAAGTGTTGAAAATATAGTTTATTGATGTATCTTAATTGCAAAGCTTTTTATTTGGGAAAAAAATAAAAAGACAGTTCTCAAAAACACACAGAAAGTGTTTGAAGCCCCAAAATAAAATCACGATATGTTTTACTTTCTCTTATGCTATTTTTCCTCAAAATTCCTATTTTTCACAACAAAAGAATTATAGCCCCCTAAATAAATATTAAAGGAAAATATACTTTTTATGAATAATTGAAGTCAGTGACTTGCAGTCAGATTTTGCCCTAAAACACCCCCAAACAACCAACCAATCCAAACCAAACCCAAACCCTCCTCCAAAAAAAAAAACAAAAAAAAAAACAGAGATCATCTTTGTCTGATTACTGAAATTCCTAACAAGTGCTAAAGTCACTCTAGAAATTTAGCATTTAGATGTGAGACTTTAAATTCTACTTAAGAAGACATGAAACAAAGTATTTTCCCCAGTGCAAATACTGAATTAAAGTTTGATTTTTATTAACCTTATTTTACTTGTGTCAAGAAAAAGGCTAATTTTCCCAGTCTGTCTACTATTAAGACAATTCATCTTCTAGAACCATCCAAGCATTTCCACATAAGGCAGATCATACCTTTTCTTATTACTGTTATTGTTCAAGATTAAATTTCTGTCCATTGCAACTTTAAGTTAAAATACTCTGCACTGTCCTCCCCCTTATTCTACGTTTACTAAACAAGTTGAGTACATGTTGGAAGGGCAAACTGCTCTGGTGGGAGAGGGTTGGAAAGAGATGGTCCTGAAGATGTCTTCCAACACAAACCATATGTGATTCTGTGACTCTAAGGTACACCTCTTGGCACAGCTAGAGGGGGAGCCTAAGATAATAATTCCTCTGATTTAAGTTAATATCGCTGTGTTGCTTTCTCAGATGCAGTTGTGGCAACACATAAGGATAGCTCCTATGTGCCAGAATTTCCCTGTGCTGTTTGAACAGAGATCAAAAGTTAAGCTCCCACCTAAAGCAAGCACCATGTAAACATAAAGCAAGGAGAAAAAAAAGAAAAAAGTTAAATTCTGACAAAACTGATACCATAAAAATATCCAAGACAAAACACAGGTGAGACTACAAGACAAGACCTTTCTATATATCAGAAATAACTCTCTTGAGCAGCCTGTACTGATTTCTGTGAATAGAAATGGTTATTATAGTTAAACCAACAACAAGTGCTCAGGGATCAAGAGATGACTAGCAGGAAGCAGCAGGATCCTTTGCAGACCTATGTGCCCCAACACAAGATGGGCTCTGTAATTAATACCTGGAATTATCCACAGCTCTTTTCCTTGGAGAAGGTGTACAAGGTAAGCAAATTTAGCTAAATGGGTGGGATACTGTTCCCTCATTAACCATTAATATGATGTCACCCAAAAAATCTCTGCCCAAGAGAAATGTGGCAAATGACACAGACATCTGGTTAGTGAAGGCATGCAACAGATTATACGGAGAAACCTCAGCATCTTCCTCAGCCTTGATCACATTCATTGATTAATATTAGTTAGTGCTCCAGGTTAGCAGTTTCCATCAGCCTCCAGGTGACTTAACGAAGTGAAAGATGAGAAATTAGCGCTAAAAAAGGCCTGAGAGGTTAACCTGACAGTTCTCCCAGTAATGCAAAGGGATGTTCTGTACAGTGTGTTTAAAAATGGTCAAGGAAACAGTCCAAAGGAGAGGATTTTCTGATCACATGATGGAAGAGTAAAGCTCTCTGTGTTAAACTTGTGCCGTGTCCCCTGGGAGAAGGGAAGGAGGAAAGGACCTGCAGTTGGAACAGGTGAACTTTTCCAGAAAAGACTGTGGTTGCTGGTTTGGGAGATGGATTTTCTTTTGTTCTGTTTTTAAATAAAATCAAAAAGGCATTCTGAGTTTTTACATATCCATATTCAGTTTTACAAATTCAACAAATCAGAGTAGCTTTTGAAGAGATACAACCCCCAAAAATATCAGATCTAGAAAAATAATAAAGTACCACAAGCAGCTCGACAGTTTAGGTTTATTGATAGAATGGTTTCCATTTAAGTATTTGAGAGCTTTAAAGGTAAGAATCATTTCTTTTAAGTTCACCCCCATAACTTGAACAAATCTAGTAAATGAGGGAGATACAGACAGAGATCAAAAATTGTCTCATTCTGAGAAAATCTTGTGAGAAGGGACAAATTGCCTTCTGGAGCACTGATTTAGCTCCACAGGCTAAAGTAGGAGCCTATTTTGGAAGGTTAGACTGCCCAGCTAATTTAGACTTCTGAAATTCAGCAAGATGAATATCTCCAAATGTATTTTGATAGACTCTTCCAAAAGACAGCCATTACCTGAAAGAGTCTTTTAACTTCTGCTAACAGCATGATCATTCAGTGAACCTAAACTTCAGGTAGAAGATTTGTTTGCCATTGGAGACAAAGTCAGAAGTACGTGATAAGGCTTTTTGAAAGGCCAAAACTTAGTTCATACAATTTTCACTGTCCTAAAATGGGTAATGAACTATCTGCATGAGTAAAGCTTAGGCCAAAACCATTGTCCAGTACCTGTGACAACAGAGTCTGAAGAAAGTTAGTTTTTGTAAAAAAAATGAAGAGAAAGGTTTTTTGGTGGTATTTCAGCAGGGGGAAGTGTGTATTCTGTCATTAAAATAAGTTAGACATATACCTCAGCAAACCTGAAGCTGCCTGTAATGCAGGGGTGTGAGGAGGTCAGTAAGATATGCTGGGCTTAGGACCATGTAGCAAATTATAAAGTGAGCAATGCTAAAATCAATATGATATTTGACTGTCAGCCAATGCAATTTGTTCAAAATAGGTTAAATTCACTCCTGCCATTTCCTCTTTTATAAGGAACTTGGCAGTCTCATTCTGTTATCAAGTGCAAAGTCCTCTCTGAGATCTGACTGGGATAGAAATGAATGCAATTTTGAAATATTCCATAAATGCAGAGTGATACAGGGGCTAAGATAGGCATGAAATCAGACTGAAACTTTTTATCTGCTGCATATCAGGTTAGCAGTGAGATGAGATGACCTTTGCCAGACCTTTTTCCCCCCAAAGCAGAAAAAAAAATTATGCGAGTGTTTTGCACATGCACCACACCCTTCATCTTTCATCTTAAAGAACTGTATAAACACCAGAGTACTTAATTGTAAGTGCATTATCATTGCTTAGGTGACACAGAGGCCAGAAATTAGGACCCTGCTTACTGAGTTTTGTACTTATAACTCACAAAAAGAACTGTTTCGATCCAGTGCAGAGAACGCCAAGGTGGAATTGCAGTTGCTGGGCCAAATGATGACTCAGTTACACAGATGTAAACTTGAGACGGCTCTGTTGAAGTCAGTGGTACCAGGACAAGGTAAAATTGGTGCTTGGACAAGAGGCGTGCAGTCTAGAATTATACAAAATGTACACTTGAGCAATGTCAAAGTGGCACTGTTTTGTATAAGCTTATTCCTTCCTCAAAGAATAATACAAGACATCTGTCAGGGATTTCTATTCCTTCCTTTTATATGGATGTCTAAGTAGAACAAATAATTAAGGTAATTATAATTGTTACTATTATTACTACGACTACCTCCTAGCCTTCATGTTTATAGCTGAATATTTATGATTTTTATTTTTTAACAAGGTTTCAATGCATTCAGGCTAGGGGTGGAAATAAAACTGGTAGTTACCCACAGAAAATGAATTATGCACCAAATTGTAAATATTCCATTTCCTTTTCTGATCTGAAAGTCCCCAAAGAAATATGAACACTTTATTTAAAATTCATCTGCAATGACATTTCTTGGCTGCACAGAGCACTCCCACAAATGCACAAGTATTTGCAAAAAAAGATAGCTTTTTATGAGAATGCTACTGTGTGTTAATTCTGTTTTTTGCAGTCAGTCTTCTCTCTCCTTCTCAAATCAAATGAAATACTTCCAAGTGATGTGTTGTAAAGGAATAGATGTAAATAAATGCATCTCTCAAAAATAGGATTTAACTTATTTATACAGTTGAATTTCTTTTTACTACAGGATAAAGATTCATTCAGATAAAATACTTATTACAAGATGCACAAAGGCTGAAGGACAGGTTTGATACACTATCAGCTGACAAGTAAACAACGGGACACACCGGTGTAATACTCCAACTACAGAATAGATAATTTCTTCCACGATCTTGACTGTTTATTAAGCTAATAATGTTCTCTACATCTCTTTGAGCAATTCACCTGCAGCATGTTATCAACTCAGTCTAATTAGATTAGAATCTTTTAGTTATGATGATGTACATTCAAAGAAAATGAAATGGAAACAAAACCATCACTGCTGTCATTATCTTAAAGAATTTCTGGTATTTATTGAAACACAGTTTCTGTCATTTATTTTTCTTCTACTAAGGGAAGGAAAAAAAGTGGACTAGCTTTTTTGTTGGTTGCTACTGAAAAATCGTGTGTTTACATGTATTGTTTCTTGCTCGATTAAGACAAAACAGAACCAACCAAAAAATGAAAGGCCAAAGAAACAGTCTCAAAACCCAACTTCCAAAAATCACCAAAACCCCCAAACTAGCCAACCCACCAAGCAACCAACCAACCAACCAGCCAACCAACCAACCAATCAACTAATAAAAAAAGACATAAATAAAAACAAAAACAAAAACTCAACCAAAAAAACCCCACAGACAGACAGAAAAACCAAAGAAAAACCAATGCCCCCAAGCCCTCAAAACTTAGAGGCAAAAAAAGAGAGAAAAAAAGGAAAAAGAAAGAAAAAAGAGAAAAAGAAAATAAGAAAGAAAAAGAAAAAGAGAAAAAGAAAAAGAAAAAGAAAAAGAAAAAGAAAAAGAAAAAGAAAAAGAAAAGAAAAAGAAAAAGAAAGAAAAAGAAAAAGAAAGTTTTCTCTAAAGCAGTGTTGTTTAGCTCAAAAAAAAAGGACATTGGTGCTGAATTCCTCACATGAAATCCCGGGTGATCTTTATCTTAAACACACAGAGATCATTTTCTTTTTCTCTTACAATTAGATCTGTCTTTTATTACATCTTCTTCAGTACACTCTGTACTTATTCAGTGTTTTTTTCTTGACACAGAACCTCAAGCTCTTCTTTTCTATAGTGAAGGTTGCTTGGTAGAGAAACCTCAGTCTCTGAGGTTCATACAACAAGTTTTTCAAAAATCAATTCATATTAAAAAAGTCTGTCTATATTTTTTCCCCGAAAAGTAACTTTCAATACTTGGATAAAATAAATTCTAGCAGAATATGTTCTTACACTTTAGCATTTCTCCTTTTCTCTGCACAAAATAATATGCAGTTTGATGGCCTGTCTTTGCAAAAACAAAACAAAACAANCAAAAAAAAAAAAAAAAAAAAAAAAAAAAAAAAAAAAAAAAAAAAAAAAAAAAGGGAAAATGTAGGAGTTTGATTTTGTAATGCATAGTGTCAGTTTCTAATTTTACCTTTTTATATCTTCATTAGGTTTTTAATGTGTTCATTCCAAACTTTCTCTGACTTCATAGCCTATCATAATTTAACAACCTGTTCCAGTGTCTCATTACCCTCACAGACAAGAAATTCTTTGTAATGCTTCATCTAAACCTAACTTCTTTCACT
Source organism: Machaerirhynchus nigripectus (assembly GCA_013397975.1). Classification (NCBI taxonomy): domain Eukaryota; kingdom Metazoa; phylum Chordata; class Aves; order Passeriformes; family Dicruridae; genus Machaerirhynchus; species Machaerirhynchus nigripectus. The sequence goes on along the minus strand of VZRQ01011273.1, from coordinate 38,898 downwards.
TTGAAGGCATTACCCCTTGTGCCATCACTCCATGACCCTGTCAAAAGTCTCTCTCTTGTAGCCTGTTTAGGCACTGGAAGGTGCTCTAAGATCTCCCCAGACCGTTCTCTTCTCCAGGCTGAACAACCCCTGGTCTCAACCTCTCTCTGTAGCAGAGGAGCTCCAGCCCTTGGATCACCTTTGTGTTCCTCCTCTGGGCTCACTTCAGAATGTCCAGCTCCTTTTCATGTCATGGTCCTCAGAACTGTTCATGGTACTCCAGGTGGGTCTCTTGAGAACAGAGAAAAGGGGCAGAATCCCCTCTCTCCGCCTGCAGCCCACTCTTCTCTGGATGCAGCCCAGGACTCAGCTGGTTTCTGGGCTGAACACACACAGTGCTGGTGCATGCCCAGCTTTTCATCCACCAGCACCCCCAAGTCCTTCTAGTCAGAGCTACTCTGAATCCATTCTCCGCCCAGCCTGTATTTGTGCTTGGGATTGCCCCAACCCATGTGCAGCACTTTGCAAAATAGTCATGGTGCTCCTAAAAATATAATGAGGCATCAATTCTTTCACATAGCAGGAAAAATTCCCAAAAGATCCACATTTATCACAACATAGCAAGACACAGTTTTTCTGTCTTCATTAATTACCATCTCTTTAAGCTGGAATCTTTAGGTGTCTTCTTCTATTGTGTTCACTTGCCAGAGGTGGGAAAAAATCACCCGTATGTCACTTGTGATTAAAGCCGCACTTAAGGACTAAGGCTTCAGATACTCTTGAGGTTTTCAGGTGGTTTTTACGTTCTGCAGTCTGTCACCATGGAGTTCCTTGCAAAGTTGCAACAGTTAGGGGGAAAAAAATAAATTCAAAAAAAAAAGAAAAAAAAAAAAAAAAGAAAAAGGCGAGGAGAGAGAAGGAGAAAAAAAAAGCAATAATAAGACAACTAAGGAAGAACTTATTTTACACAGCTATCTTCTCAGAATACATAATACAGTGTATAAGTCTCCTGACTTAGAGAATTTAGGATATACTTTCAAAAACATCTGACAGCAAACTATGTTCCCTGTGGGCCCCAACGGATTTTTGTCCTCCAAATCAAATTCTTAAAGCCCTCAGTCAGGTGAACATTTAAACATTCTGGTTCATTATATTTTGCAAATGGCCCCTTGTTTAGACAGCCTTTTGTCTTTCTTTTGCACTTTCATGAGTATAAGCACTCCTTATCCATGTCCTTTTGCTTTGAATCATAAACTAACAGACAGTATGAATTTAGACCTGAATTTTGTGAATAATCTCTGATGTGTGTTATCAGTCAGGCCCCAATGAGCCTACCGAAATCAGAGGGAAGATTCACGTTCAGTGAGTCTCTTCAGTGAGAATTTGATCAAGACCTTAGCAATGTTTAAAGCTTTCACTGAGTTTAAGTTCTAGATGCAATATTGTATCTGCAATATTGATGGCAGTAAACCAGACAGGCAGAGCTGAGTTAAGACCAAAATGAGCTATTGGTGCATTCATCTGTTAAGATCATAGAAGTAATAAAAGAAGGGAACAAAGTAAGTAGCACAGAGAAAGATTCAGACATTGTATTCGGTTTCTTATATCAGCCAGTGAAAAATGACTGCATGGGGTTTTGGTTTGTTTGTGAAGGGTGGGCTTCTTGTGCGAAGATTTTTTGGATTTCTGGGGGTTTTATACTTAAAATCAAACAAAGCAAAACATTTTAACAAAAAACACAAGGACACATTCTTATAAATGCAATATTTACTTAAAAAAAAAAAGTCAGCATTCTTACTACACTTAGGCTAGATTTCATTGCACTTAATGTTATTTTCAAAAAGTAATGGTTTTAGTTAAAACTGTTTCTTTCCTGTAGCCTATAGTTAGGAGTAGATACTTCCAGATATCCGTAACTCATTGACCTCTAAAGGTATTTCTTGTTCTCTCTATCTAGGGTAGATAGTTGCTAACATTTCAGATAGCCAAAATTATTTGCAGTGATAGAAAATTATCTGGTCAGTACTTTTCTTTACTAGATTTTTACTCATCCAAGTTACTGATGAAATATATTTCAATATTTGTCTCTCACTTAAATAGAAAAAGTAAATACATTACCAGAGGAGATACACAGAAACCGAAATATGTGTTTTTTTCTAAATTTTCAAAACAATTAAAATGAAACAGAAATGCTGATATAGAAGTAGTGTCTAGGCAGAAGAAACTTCTCTTACTGGTGAGAAGAATGAAAAGTGGAAGGGCTAAAAGAAAATCACTGTAAAGAGAGCAGAAAGAAAGTAAAAAAAGCCAGCAAAAATACAGTTCTTCCCTTGGTGGTTTTGAAAAATAAAGGAGGAAACTTCAAATTAGTGCTATGAAGCAAAAACATTGTTTTGTGAAAAAATGTGGAGATGCTCATAACGATGAAATGTAAGTGATTCTGAAATACAGACCAGTTTGATAACAGTATTTGAATAAAGAGCTTTAATTGGAAATGGAATGAAAATTCTGAAAAGGTTAAGAAAAGAACAATATTTTCTGAGAACATATGCTTGAAGATAATTTTTTGATGGGGAGGCAAAAGGAAAGAAGAATAGCTATTGCCTTTGCAATTATCCTGGAATCCAGGGCCTCAGAATTATTTTATGTGGGAAATTTTCTTTGATTTTCAACAGAGGCTTGAAAGAAAGTTCTTGAAGATCTTAAAAGCAAAGCTGTACTCCTATTTTCCCCATTCTGTCCCATCCTCCCAATGTGTATGTTTTTTGGGAGGGCTTTGCCTGATGAATTGTTTTAGCTATTGACAGAATAATATTCAAATGAAATAACTCTAAAGAAAGAAAATGGTCATAAATCTTGTGGTTTGGGAGAAAGAAATCCAAAGTACTCAGACTATGCCAAGGTACTCCAAAATTTATTTAAAATTAAGTCAAGTGCACGCTGGTGTAGCTCTTCATAGTCTTAATCACATACTATAAGCTGCTGTTAAATGAGACATGAAAAAATCACAAGAGCAGAAGAACAACAGCCAAAGGGAAAAACAACATTGGGGATTCTCCATTGCACTGAAAGGTAGCAAACAGTATTTCAGCAATACAGACAGTATCTATCAAAAAAAATCCCATAAATCTCAGTTTTAACTGTCAACAAGCTGCAGAATTGCTTTCTTCTCATTCCTACCTGAGTCCTCGATTAAGCAGGCTTCAGTGTCATGGTCCAGAATCCACAGAATAAACACAGTTTTTTGAGCACCTATTTCAGAAATCAAATTACAGAGGGTATTGGAAACTTTTTTTCCACCTCCTGAATAATGTTTCACAAGAAATAAATCAAGCAGCAGACTCTGTTTTTAAATTATTGGCTCAGGTGTCTGATATTTAAGGACTTTTTTTATTTCCAAAACTCCTTTTTAAAAAGGTGACCTAACCACCTCTCATACAAGTGGCTGAACCTCAAAAAGAAATAAAGTTTCAAAGCCTCTCCCTTTTCTGATTATTATTTCCTCATAGAGATTTTTCCGTGCTCAGCTGCTGTAGATTCTTTACCTCACTTGCTTATACTTTTTTTCTTGGTTATTACGTAGGGGCCATAGGCCAGTTAGTTAAAAGTTAAAATAAGTTCCAGGAACTGGCCAGCTCATTTCAAGTTATGAGATGCTTAATTACTTTTTATTTTTTTTGTATCTAATCTTCAACATCAAATCAGATAGTAAAATTTTGGTGCCTTACAAGCATACTTGATTTGACAATCAAACTGGATTATAAAACTTACATGGCAAATGTGTAACTAGTAATAATAAAAATATATAAATCCTTTTTCTTGCAGCTACTGAAGATTTGATTAAGCAAATGTAACTCAACAGGATCAGCTGATAAATATCAGAAGCCTGTGATATCAGACTAGATTATTTAATAGTTCTAGGGTGTTAAAAATCCTTAAATCTGTGCAATCTAGATATCTGATATATTTAGGTTAGAGTCATAATGAGTTACACATCTTGTCCCACGGCCTCCATTGGAAATATTAATGAGGTAAAAATGATAAAGGAAAAAAATATGGTTCTAAGTGTAACATCTATCAACATGTTTAGGCTCTCAGATTCTACTTAGAACTCTCCTAACCTCAGATTGATTTCCTGAAATCAATTAAATCAATTGGCTGCTTGAAACCGAAATAAGAGTCAGAACTCTAAAATTCATCTTTGGGACTGGGCCTGAATTGCTCCATTATAAACATCTGAATATATTCTATGTTAACATGGCTATAGTGCATTCCATTCTCTGGATCAGAGGTATATTAAGTCCAATTCTGACTTTCTTTATGGCATTTGATTTCCAACTGTAAGCATTACCTCCTGTTCAACAACCTCCAGTGTAATTTTCCATTTTGTTTCATTGAGTTAGAGGAAGAAAAGAAACTGTCTTGCATTTTATAGACAGCTGGTCATTTCATTAACACTTTTCATATTCTTGTTTGTCATGATGACTGACTATAGTAAAAAGATTTTCTTCCCATTAACATATGATAGAGCAGCACTTTTTTTCCCAGGGATGTATTGATCGGGTGAGGAGTACATTTATTAAAATGTAACCAGCATCAACTTGCTGGCTCGTGCGAATGGGGCACACTTTAACCAATTAAATAGTCATGAAGAAGAGGAAAATCAATATTTCTTGGATCTTTCTACTCAAAACTTTGCCAGCAAAATGGCCTATAGATTTACAAAATGAATAAACAAATGAACATAAATCTTATTATTTTGATTTTTAATTATGTATTGGGTCAGAAGAGAAACTGCACAGTTATCTGGACCAAGATTAACATCAGTTAGATAAATCTAATTCCATGATTCATAAATTATTATAGTAAGGAAGTTTAATTTAGATGAATTAAAATCAATTTCTTTTATTCTAAGAAGATCTTAGAATATTTCTTTTTTGTGTTCAAAAGCGATTTTTAATATTAGTTGTAAAAGTATTTTGAAGGGCCATTTCAGAACGTAATCAGAAAAAAAAAAATCCCAATAAGCTGTAATGAGCAGTGATTAGACTGAAGACAAACCACATCATCGTGTTTAGGGGTGGTACCTCAAAAGGCTCTTTTATTCTCTATTTTTACTTGCATTCTTAATTTTTAAGCCATAGTTTGTATAGGAAATGTGTTATGCTATAACACTCTGGGTGCAATTGTTCATAACTATTGTAAAGGATTCCAATGAGGCCCCATTACACAAACTCCAGGAAGGTGTCAGTGTACAAATGTGGGCTACTGACTACTGGTGGCTTGAATAAGATAAACAAAAGATTTCTTTAGGGAGTGAAAAGCCAGTTTAACTCCAAAACCAGCGTCAGTCACATCCAGGTGCTGCCAACCACATGTTTCAGCTGGAAGATATTCCAGTGTGATTCCTTGTGTCAGAAAGGCAGATTGAAAAGAACAGATAAGGGATGTAAATCAGAGCTTCCATGGTGCTGAATGGGTGTTGCAGGACATTCACAAAGCTAAGAACTGATACAGGGATACAGAACACTTTTAGTGACTCCTAGAAGAGAAGCTGTAGCAGTGACCAGTTGAAAAACTCCACAGAAATCACCACTGGCCCAGAAAGAATCCAGTAAGTACATAAAAGTTTATTAATTATCTAAGAGGAACTTCTGTCAAATAAACTTTCCAGCACCTGTTTTTTTTAATGTTTTAGGTGTTAAACTGTTGTAAAAGAAAAGGTGTAGGTGTAAAAAACCCCTTTTATTTTAACTTAACACACTCACACCACTCAAAGTACAAGATATACTAATTACAAGGAAATTTGGTGTGTTGTTGGTTTTGTTAGTTAAGTTGCTCAGAATTTTACCTTTCAACTTTTACTGGAGTTGCACATACATTGTGGTTGCATTCCTTATTATTCATATTGTTATGCATATTTTATTAGAGATTCTTTCAACCAAGAGAGTGATTTGAAATGGAACAAAATTCTGGATCAATGTTTCCCATCAGCTGTGTTCACATGTGCACTCGTTTCATCCAAAGGGCATTTTTTATGCTATGAAGTAGCACATCTACTCAGTATGTAAATGCACACGTGGTTATGAACGCGGAGGGACACATAAAGAACACATGTTTTGAAAGGCAGCCTCTCCTGTAAATTGACATTAGCTTATAAAAAACAATTCAAGGAATACTGTTCCCTTTGTACGGATGTTTGTTACTAAGCCTGAAGGTTAACGCTCCTATTACCTTAGACTATTTAACAAATATTTTGTATTAAACATTTGCAAGATAAAGTCCTGCAATTAGACCTTTAGCACACAATCGGTAGCATAAAGAAAAGAAAAAGAAGAGGTGTTTATCTTTTTTGTGTTTGAGTCTGCAAAATGACTTTTAATCAAATTATTGGGGAGAGTTTCAGGAGCTTCAACGGGTATTGCATTAAATTCTAAAAGATATCATTGTTTTGGCTCCATTTCTACTTCTTCTGTTATCAGTTTTGCTGAAAACATAAAACTTGAAGAATGGTGACCAGAATAAAATTAATTTCAGAATCTGTCTTTCTGAGTCTTAAAATTAATTATCTAGCTTTCTAAGGAGTAAAGAGTCCCAAAGATCCAGTAACTAAGAAAGATACTGAGAATGAAATCAAAGTTGGAAATAAAGTCATTAAAATGAAAGGAAAAATGAGAGGCACGAGGAGTCTTCACATACAGAGAAATTACATGCGCAACCAGGATCTTATCTGACTTAAGCAGATGATAAATAGAAATCTGTTGCTTCACTGTGTGCAGATACATTTTGCAGTCTTGCACTCGGGACAAATACACAGTGAAAAAAAGGGAGAAGGTAGAACAGCAGGAAAAATCAGAATGAAGCAGGATTTTCAGTCGTGTTTTTACACTAATAAAGTTGAAACATATTGCTGACCATAACTCTATGCATAGCTATGTTAATATATACTGCATTCTCTTTTTTGGTATGAAATTACAATAAGATTAACCACATTCAAGACAGTAGAACCACTCTGAGTTAGACATCAGACATAGAAATTTAAATGCTATGTGTAAGAAACTCAGGCTTTAAGCAGAAATGTTCAGGGCTACAGACGAATGGAGCACAAACAGTGGATTAAGTCTCATGGCTTCTTTCACCCTTAAACAGTGACACAAGAAGAACATGGCTCACTCGATCACTGCATGTCTCACAGGTGTAAATAATCCCTCTGGGGTTTTTGTTTATTGTTTTTTAGCATGCCACTCCAACATTTTAAAGTAAGCAACACCTGTGTTCCTTACAAAAAACAGTGCTACTAGCTTGTGTGGAAGGAGTCTCATTTTCTAAGGTCTTATTTTGGAAGTTCTCCATAGACTTGTGGTGGTTTTAACAGTTTGGAAAACTTCTGTGACAGGCACAGAGCCCATAGTTGATAGACAGGCTGTTAGACCAGTTAAACAAGCTGGTAATGCCTCTGTGATGTACAGATTTAAGGAAGGAGGAAAAACAAGAAGTTCCTTTTTCCTGCTTCCCCGCCAAGGGGTGTCAAGGGAGGGGCACCCCTAGGCTCCATCTCCCCGTCAGGACAAAGCCACCCTGGAGCTGCGAGCAGCCACGTGGCCCGAAAACCCCCTCCAACTGAGCCAGGACTGCATGGCCAAGATTCTTATGAGGCCACCATGGCCCATGCAAGGCCAGCAAGCTCTTCTGCATAGCCAGTGCAGCTCGGGCCAAAGAGGAGAAAAAAAACTCCACCAGCTGGCAATGAGAGACAGGCAGAGTCCTTTCCAATGCAGAGCCCAGACAAGATCAACTTCTCAGCTGCAACTTAACAGATCCCAACTTTCTTCCAAGTCAGGGAGAAAAGTCGTGTGAAGAGGCCAACATGGCAGCACCATGGTCAGTGGGGGAAGGGAAAGAGAAGAGGTGCTCCCAGTGCCGGACCTGAAACTCTCCTTGCAAGCTATGGCAAGGACTATAATACAGCAATTGGTTTTTCCCTATAATTCATGAGATGAGGTACATGGGGGGATGCAGAAATCCACGTGCAGCCTGTGGAAAAGTGCTTATGCCAGAGCCATCGATGTTGTGAGAGGCTTTTAGAGATTGAAGAAGAGACCTTTTGCTTTCAGGCTGGAATAGATCACCCTTAAAAGACTAAAACGCCATGACTATTATGACCCACGATGGCAGTGTGGGAAGACTGCAAGGTCCATGGGTGGTATATTTTTTCACTGCAGCAGATTCAGGCGGACTATTGTTCGTGAAGTTTGCAGAACCCATATTAGAGAAGTTCGCAGAGAACTATCTTCTGTGGGAAGAATCCCACAGCACAGCAGAAGAAACTCTTTTCCTTAAACATAGACGCTTAAGAAATGAAACACTGACTGAAGCCCCATGTTTGTTTCCTTTGCAGTTGGTGGAAAGAGGGAGGGACTGGATGAGGAAGGTGTTCTGAAAGTTTGCTTTGGTTTCTCATGATTCTTTTTTACTTTTAGTTCTATTAGTAATAAATCTTCTTTATTCTGTTAAGTTTGAGCCTGTTTTGCCTTGAAGTTTTTCTGTTTTCCTCAATAATCCTTATTTCACCTTATAAAAATGAAGTTTTGACTTCCCCTTCTCTGCTTGGCTGTAGCAGATGCAAATAAGTAAATAGTTTTCATGGTGCTTGGCACCTAACCAGCATCAAACCACAAGAAGACTTCAGAAAATCTGGCAGTGCTGGAAGGAACTTGCATCAAGCCATTATTTTCAAAGTAATTGAGTATTAGCCTGAATCTGACTTCAAGATTTGTAAACAGTCAAAACCATGGTTTCACATCCTGAAAAGTGTGTTGGAATTTCAAACGCTAAGGCAGATTCAAGAAATGTAGCCTGAGACCTGTTCCAACTAGGGGGAGACACAGTTACCTAAATTTCTCCATGTGTAAGAAAAAAAAAATGGAATGCAGTTTCGTAGCAATGTAGTTCTATTTGTTTTTCTTGTATGACCAGTGAAAACCAGGGAGATGGGTGCATAAATTGGCTCTGCTGTACTTGACTTTCTCCATTAAAAAAAGGAATAGTTGTCCAGACATGGGAAATTCGCTAGCTATTATAAAATATGTAAGCTATTCAAAGCACAGATTGTTTCAGACCTCTCTGAGCCCTTAATTTTCATCAGAGATTTTTAGGAACTCATTTACTTCAAGTCTAAAGCAGCAGGTAGATTTTCCAGAGAAGAAGCAATTTTCTGTGCTCTGCAAGGCCTTCAAAACAACAGAAAACATTGTTTTATTACTGCCTCTATTAGACACTGTTTATTCTCTTTCAGAAAGTGTGGTGTAATCTGTAAATAAGAAACTCAGCAAACATGTTAAAGATGTTAATTAACTGTTGTTGTGTTATGTGTTAATATCACCAAGCATTCATCCTTCCTCATGAATGGAGTTGGCAAATCTTCTGATCTTCCCTGTTTCTATAAAGTATTAAACTATTAGAGTTATGTTGAGTTTCACAAAGAAAAGAAAATACAAGAATGTGATGAAAATTGTAGCTTATATCCATTTAAGCTTAATGAGTCACTTGCCATCAATACATAAAGTGGCTCTGATATTTTGGGGGTGAGCAGGCTCCCCCAAATTTATCAATTTCCCCCAGTGTTACTAATCCTGCCCATTGCTTTTAATGCATGATAGAGCACTAATGGTATTCAGTGAACAGAAACAATTAAGTAAATTTGCTGGAAAATATTTTGGAAGGTAACACCCTCCTCCACTTGACTATAACAGCCTTTCCACCATGATCAATTAAACACTATTAATAAAACAAGATACTCAGCCAGAAATATATTTTTAACCTTGCTCTCTGAATTAAACAATTCTGGAGTCACCATCCCCCCTCTTTCACATTCAGACATTATCAGATGTAAAGATTGGGATTTGTTTAGCCTGAGTAAACAAGGACCTAGGAATGGGAGCGCAAGATACATTTCCAAGGGCATTTGAAAAGTGGTGCAAAAAGAGACAGAAATCGTTTATGGTGGCTCAAGGGAGAACATGAAAAACAGGAAGAAATTTAACAAGGGAAAAATAAAAGCCCTATTGCTTGAGAAATTTCAAGTAAGGTTCAACAAAGCATTAAGGACTGGACAGTAGAGAGGAAACCAACCCAGTGTGTCTCTGAAAGATGTTACAGAGCTGGAGTAAAGGATTTCTTACTTGTTTGCTTTTCTTGTCCTTCCTTCGCTAATATATTCTCTCTACTTTTTGTCTTTCCTTGTTCACTCTTTATTCCTCTTGTTATTGGCACTGTTCTTTTCTTTTTTATATCCACCCCATTTAAAATTCAGATGATATTGGAAAGGATCTTGTTCTTTTCACTGGCTTTGGAAATGTGTTCTTCAGCCTATCTCTGGTCTAAAATAAGAAATTTGAAGGGAGAGGTTTGAAGTAAATTTGAGCTGTTTGTCTCTGATAAAAGGACATGCCAGACCATGGACATTTTAATGGGAAAAACATTAGGGTTTGAAGAGTTCTACTAGAGTTCAGTTCAAGTAATGCAATAAAATTTAAAAAATTTTCTGAATAGCAGAGAACCCTTTATCATGGGAATATGTTCTGCCTTGTTTAATAGTCATCCCAAGGGCAAAGACGGAATCTTTACCTGTTTAAAAGTTGTGAGAACAGTACACTGGTGAATACTCATTGTCAGAAGGCAAGTTTGGTACTGAAGTGCTTCCTTCTATCCATCTGTAAGCCAATATAGAAATTATCACATCCAGAGCAAGTTTTTGTCCAAGTTTATTAATGAAAAAATGGGAAAGAAAAAGAAAAGAAAGAAAGGAAAAAAAAAAGAAAACAAAGTTTTAAAAAAAGTTAAAAAGAAGAAAAAGAAAAGAGAGAAAGAAAAAAGAAAGAAAAAAGAAAGAAAGAAGAAAGAAAGAAAGAAAGAAAAGAAAGAAAGAAAGAAAGAAAGAAAGAGAAAAGGAAAGAAAGAAAACTTGAAAGAGAGAAAAAGAGTGGGGAGAGAGAGGAAGAAAAGATACAGAGGAAGAAAGGAAGACATTAAAAATGAAACAGTAAAAAAGAAAGAGAGAAGCTTGAAAGACCCAGACTGGACTCAATATTTTGACAGAATCCCTCTTGAAAAGAGAAGCGTTCCTTATGATTGCCATCCTGACTAAAACCATTGAAGGTTATATAACATTTTTAAGATAATCAACCCTATTTTTTATTTTTACTTCTTTTTTTTTTTTTAATACAGGAACTTTCTGGGGTTCTTTTCTTCCATGCACCAGCTGCCAGAACCAAAAAGTCTATATGTAATAGTTTGTACATTGGATCTCAAAAAATTCTTTCAGACTGTATGGTACTATTGTAGTTCAAATTGAGAAATAAACATAAGAGTCTGCATTTTTTCAAGTGCCCAGTGACTCAAACCTAGAATGAGCTGTTATATATGTTTAATCTTTCTAGTCTTCCTTATTCCTACAAGTAGTTTCTGATGTGGAACTGCTCTCTCCCTCTTCTACTTTCTATCAACTTTACTGAACTTTCCTAGAAACTTTCAATTCCATATTCTGACACAACATTCCCAGTTCCTTCTTTATTTTCCTGCATATATGTTTGAAGATTTGAATATGTTCCTTGTTGGGACTTTTAAAGTAATACATTTAAGAGATAATTAACTTTTTACCAAGGGGATTTGAAACAATACTTAAAGGACTGGGATTGGTGTTTGATTATTTTTTGGCTTTTGTTTGTTTGTTTGTTTATTTGTTTGTTTGTTTGTTTGTTTTTTGTTTGTTTGTTTGGTTTGGTTGTTTTTCCTACTAAGGTTTTCTTCTAGCTTTAGTCCTAATTTTAACTTCTATACCTCCTGATTGTGAAATAGCCAGATATCCAAGCCTGGAATAGCTGAGATATGAAAGTTTGCACTGTACTGTAATGTATTTTTCATAATGACTAAAGACTCTATTTTCTGCTTACCTGAAGTGCAAAATTTCTAATATTATGTTGGAAACTGCTTTTAAAAATAAAGTGATAAAAGGAAAAAAAAAACAGTTAAGTGAAAACATTTCCCACGTCCTCATGATGTGCTTAACAGTTCTAACATGTCTAACATTAAAATTTTATCAACAAATCACAAATAAGGACAATTTGTACACAGAAATCAATTTACCATGCACCTCTCCACAATGCTCACTTATAATTTATTTTGCTTATAAAAGAATTTACTTTTAAACCTAATTTTATTCCTTCAGGAAAGTGCAGAAGAAAACACTGCACATTTTTGTTGCCTTGCAAAGGGTAAATAGGCAACAGGACAAGCAGCAATAAAGGTAAAGAAACTGGGTAGAAAATTAACATCTGTGTCTTCAGTAAAAAAAAATTATCATGGAGCCACATACTTCCCTGATTGGGTGTTTTTTTTCCAGTTGGGATACTATTTATTTGAAGTTGTATCATTTTTTCAAGGAACATTGAAAAAATGTTGCAAAAATGTAAGGGCCAGAGTTATGGCTTTTAAAGTCCTTCTTTGTCTCCAGTTCTTAGTCTAAAAAATGTCAAATACCAGAGCCCTCAGACAAAGGTATCTGAAAAGCTGTAATAAGCCAAAAAGAGTCAGCCTTCCCATATGGAATATTTCTTCCTACTCACCTTACAGTTGAATGCCAACCAGTTTTATTAATTTTTTAATATCTTTCATTATCTGTGCATTCATAGATATAATAAAATGATATTTTATCATTAATTGCCTATTTTATACTATTTGTTATATATAACATTGCACATTATATATTAGATGTCATATATTAACACATTTATTATTTATTTTATGTGATATATCATTATGTAAATAAATGTCTTATTTAAATAAAAGCTTGAAGTTTGCTGAGTGCATGGATGCAAAAGCGAATGAGCTATGCAGACTAACTGTTTTGGGAATAAGTTTTGAAGACTAAATGTTCACTGTGTACATCCTTTTAATGAATTTCAACATGTTCCCTTGGATAAGAGTGAGTTATATACTTGTGATGTATCTGTATAACCTACAAATGTGGTGTGTGGGTTCTCTGATCTTAAAATGACAGCACCATGTGGATGCAGAGCTTTCTAACGCTGCCATTTCCCTGACCCCACTGCTTTTTCATGTAGGGCTGACATTAGGGGAGGCGGAAGCATAGGCTTGAGACCTGAGGATCATTAAGTGGAGGTGGATCTCCTTTCAAACCAGAGAATCTAATAGAATAAGCATTCTCATGATAGAACCCCTAGGTTGTCAAGAAAGTGGTGGCTCTGGCAACAGCATCACCTGTTAGGCATCTCTGGTCACCTGGAAGAAGAAAAATTGGTCAGGTAACTATAGAGGCTATAAAAAGGCAGGGGCTTGGACATTCCCTCCTTACAGGTCATGCTAGAAAGTGAGGGATCTGTGGAAGTGACTTTGCTTATTACAGGGGAAATCTTGGACTTCTAAATTCATGAGAACAACAGTGCTGCCTTGAGAATGGTTGTGGTAGTGCTGGGCAATGCACGGATAAAGCTCTGTCCACGGCAAAGAACAGCTTGGGATATGTGTGAAAAAGCAGCTTTCCTCCCTCCTGCTGAGTTGAGAGCCGTAGCAGCACCAGAAGTTGCTCAGTGTCAGTTGTGTTAAGGGCAAACTGCAGTGATACCCTGAAATCAGGGCTGTGGGTGCTTCTGGGGGGATGGAAAATGAGCTGTTCAGAGCCCTGAAATCCAACAAAAAGGGCTTTAATAAGTATTGCTCCTAAATGCAACTAAGGAGCAAAACAGCAGCTTGCTGTGAGACTGTTCAGTTATCTTTAGCTCTCCTTTATTATAATATTTAGTTATGAAGTAAACAATTTAATTTATTTATGATCATTTTTACCCTTTGAAACCATATATGTTTTCTCTAACTTCATCCATCTGAAATACGTTTGACTACTCTAAATCAGTTGAAGGATGAGATGTACAGGTTTCCAGAAGTATCTAATTTTCTTTGTATCTGTAGAGACAGAATAGTTAACACTTTATTGGGTGGCAAAAGCTGTATGGTATGAATCCCAGCCTTCTGAGATTCATCACTTCAAAAGTCATTCCTAGATATTACCACTTGAATAATATTAAAGTAAACATTAAGGATATCCTCGATCTAGCTCTTACAGCAACCTCTAATTCGATTGATAAAATCATCTTTCCCATGAAGTGTGAATAGTTAAAGCTCTCCCCTAAGCCTTCTATTTTTCTGAACATTTAGATGCTATTCAATATTTATAGCTACATTTCCAGTTGCACTTGTAAACACCAGAAGGTGAGAAGATTTGAAGCCTAAATACAGGTTGCTGAGCCTGGTCAAATGTTATATTTCAGATGCCAATAAGGACATTTGCATATAAACTGTACTATCAATATCTCATTTCAGTAGGCTAAAAAGCTTGCTGTAATGGGCTCTTTATTGTTTCTTGCCCATTTTATAGACTACATTTGCATTTAAAGATCTCAAGCAGGACAGAATGGGATACTCCCAAATCCTGTGAGAAACAGAGTGCTGAACATTACAACTGCTACTAAAAATAATAGTAATAAAGAGGGGTGATGTGTTTTTCCCCCCTGCTTCCTATTCCCACAGGAAATCTTCTTGAGTAAATTGAAAACTATTTTCTTTTCTTTTATTTTGTTAACATCCAGATGTTACCTGAAAATGCTTTAATAAAAGTTTCTGTGGTAACTGTTCTAAATAATCCACTTCTTTCTGGATCAGAATGCTAGGTCAGCTGGCACCTTCCAGCACACAAGTTGGCATCCCATTCTTGTAGCGTTATTTGTACTGTGACAATTGTCCTTTGTGGAGGCAAGGCGCAGCTCTGAGTTTTAAATTGTAACACAGACTGATGTATGAGCTCTCCAAATGTACTGAGATGGGACATGTTAAAAAAAAACAACTATTTAATGAAAATTTTACACCTTAAAGTTAAAATATTTTAAAAGTCAAGCTAATGAAAAGTAAAGAATCTGCAGGAAGTGCTTGTTTTCCACAGCATGATGGAGAGGATCCGAGGGTACACAAAGGAACAATTTTCTGCCAGAGAAAATGAGTGATTTGCTTTCGTTAGGATAATACCTCCTGGTGAAAGTGCTGACCACAGGAAAAGGGAGAGTGAAGAGATGGCCCTTCTAAGCATTTCAACCCCAGGAACC
This sequence comes from Machaerirhynchus nigripectus, assembly GCA_013397975.1. Taxonomy (NCBI): domain Eukaryota; kingdom Metazoa; phylum Chordata; class Aves; order Passeriformes; family Dicruridae; genus Machaerirhynchus; species Machaerirhynchus nigripectus. The sequence goes on along the minus strand of VZRQ01011273.1, from coordinate 23,749 downwards.
ATCATCAAAGAAATACCTATCATATTGCATCCTTTCCCTAACGCCACTGGAGGAAACACAACTCCTGGAGTGTCTGAAATCACAGTTCTCTCCATGCTTTGCTGCTCCATCCCTGGTTACACGTCCCCAAAATCCTCCAGGGAGCAGGGAACACTTCAGCAATCACACAGTTAATAAATACTACGGCACCTCTCCAATGGTTTCTTTTGTCTAACTTCAATGACCCCTGTGATGGTGTTTCTGTCTCCTCCTCTAAGATTAGTTCTATGATCTTATTTTCTTCCTCTGAAATGTAGACAGACCCTTATGTCCAAATTTAGTCTGATCCAGAATATTTTCAAGTGGTAAGTAAAACTTCTTTGAACTTTGGTAAATTTTGAATCAGACAACAAGAGTTGGGCTGATTCTTGTTGCAGCTCCTATCCTTATTAAGCATTAAAAAAATGAAATTATATTCCTTTGAGCTATTCCTTTTCAAATTAATTTCAAAAATGAGAAGGATCACTGTTTCCCTGAGTCATATGTACTGCAGAAAATATTTAGAAAAAAAAAAAATTAGGGACTAAAAGTTATTTCTTTTCTTCACCACCCAGACTGCGAGTGTTTTGATGGTCCTTTCAGACCGTCTAATACCAAACACGCCAATTTTTGTCTGCTCCATTTAGACAAGGGAAGGGACAAATCCAGTACAGCTTAAAAACTATCTGAGCCCTCCAGCAAGTGTCAGCATCATCCAAGATAAACTCACATCAGAACAGACGCCTTAATTTACAACTAGGTTTTATATTCCACAAATAATTTATTAAGATACAGAACATTCATCCATCGGGATTTAGAAATAAGCTCATATTATGTACATATTGCACATTTTAGATTCAAATTGGAAACAAAGGAGTCACCAAATATTATTAACACAGCTGCAGTGTTGCAATGGATGCTGAGGGTGGCTTCCAGCTGAGGCAGTACCAGCGTGGTGTTTACTGGCACCGCCAGAAGAAGGGTCCCACACGGCATGCCTTGAAGAGCCCTTTGGAAAGACAGGGATCGGGGCTGGATGTTTTTCTTTAGCAACGAGCCGAAACCTGGCTGCAGATGCATGCAAGTATTTCTTTGTTTTGGGTAAAGCTCCTCTTGCACTGACATTTACTTGTCCCATTGACTGAACTGAACTAGAAAGTTATGGGGCAGAGGGTTCTTCCAATTCAGTGGATTTTGCTTCAGTGTCTAAGTGCCAAGTTGACAGAAAAAATATAATACAAAACAATAAATTAGTACAATCAAATCCATTTTAACTGTATCTAATGTGCAGCTTTGCTACCATGCATTTGCCCTACTTGTTTCCTGTGCAGGAATATAGCCCATTTTAATATGACAGAGCCCATTCTTAGGAAGAATTGCTCCTTTTGGAAAATCAACAGTAGTATTTCTCAGGAAACAGCTCTAGAAAGGGTAGTTTACAAAACTTGCTGGTACAATCTTACCTGCAGTTTTCTGGCAGGTGTTTGTAGAATACTTATGGATCAAAAAGTGAGTCTGAGATGTCGGCTGAGTTCCTCTTGGAGGCAAAACTCATATATATCAGTAAATCTGAGCAACTGAGCTGATGGTTGGCTAAAACACTTTCAAAGTGGTAGAATTAGCCTCATTTGATAAAACAGTGGCCTACAGTTTCATTTTTAAAAATAAATACCTCCATTCTAAGCATGGACTTGTTTGCTTTCAAAGAAGCCTGACAAGCACAAAAACCAGCACAGTATATTTGCTCAGCACTAGCTCCGCTAGCTACTGTGAAAACACCAGAATTACCCTCTCTTTCCTATATTGTCTTTCACAGGAAACAAGTTTATGACTTTTAAAGATCTTCTGTATCTAACTCAAAGAGCTCAACCTAATCTGAATGAGCAGCCAAAGAGCTTAAGGATAAAGACTGTGTCAATTGTCTTGTCTTGTAGGATAATCTTCTTGATGGCTGGTTGTGTCAGAGAGGATTTTCAGAGTCTGAACTCAGACAATTAAAAAAAATATAACCAAAAAAAAGAAAGAAAAAAAAAAAAGAAAAAGAAAGTATAATGAAAAAAATTAAGAGCATCAACTTTTTTGACATCCAAATGCAATACAGATTCTACCATAAACCTGGAAGAGTAAGCACACTTAGGGCATATAGTGATGGGATTCCAGCACCAGGTGTGTTTTGCAGTGCTATTCCTCCAACTGTAGTCATGTTCATTTTGGACAGAAGAACAGCCCTAAAATAAAGCATAAATTCCTCCCTATCTCAAAATCAAACCAGAAAACGCTACTGTAATTTAAAAAGAAAACAAAATGAAGTTTTTATTTGTTGGGGTTTTTTGTTTGTTTGTTTGTTTGATCATTTTTTGCTTGGTTTTAGGTCTTTTTGTGCACACCTTTCCACAGACCAGATAAAAGCATGAATCACAGAAAAAATATGTGAATAACATAGCTTAAAATCATGCAACGTTTTTAGAGAGTTTGTCACTGAAGTAAATGCATGGATGTCTCAACAGGGTAGTTGAGAAATTTTGGTTCCTGGCTAGATTGGCAAGACTCTGCACAGCAGGTTTTCCCTAGCCACAAGTTTGAGAGTAGGCTTTGCTCTTTATTCTTCGTTTGTTTTACAGTAAAAATAACTGTCCAAGGAACACCATAGTCCCAAATTCTTAAACATCATATAAACATTTATTGAGGCAGTCAGAGTCTGAAAAAATTCTCAATGTGGTGACAGTGAGGGAAATGACAAAATAATGTCATTTATTTGCAAGAAGGAAACTAAAGGTCAGACAGAAAAATGCTTCCTTTGTGAAGTTACACAGGAGGCTTCTCCTTAGAGCAGGAAATCAGGGAAGTTAGGAAGCTTCACCTTAATATTATCCTTCTTCAACTCACCATTCTTCACAAAAGTTTTACAGAAATCAGTATTTTATATCTACCAGATATTTCATCCAGACTCTTTCTTGAGTAAATGCAGTGCAAAGGTTTGCATGCACTTTTGCACTGCGTGCACTTAACATAAAATACATTTTAGTAAGCAAATTGTAGGACACATAACGTTATTTCTTTAATAAGATATATTCTATGTATAGTTGAACAAATGCCTCCAGCATTAAGTGTTACTTATCTTGTCCCCTTTTTTTGTGTACTTATTTGCTACTTATTTGCTCATAATTCATTCAAGATTGTGCAACACAACACCCTGGGGGAAAAAAAAAAGTCAATTTCAGCTTAAAGAAAAGTACACAGATGTTCTCCTGCTTTTTCATCTCTTAACTGAACTTTGAACTATGCTGTTCTTCAAAAGAAAATAAGTAAATAAGAACACAAACTAATTCCATACAACCCTCATATGTTTATAACAATCAAATCTCACTACAGAAGTGGATTACTCTATCATTCAAAAAGGAAAAAAAGGAATTCTATATTCAGACAGCTTCTGAACAAAAATTTTACCTTATTCTTGGATTCAAATGGCTTGCAATGTTATGTATCTATTTTTTTTCATATATTTTACCTCCCAAGAAAGCAGTTCTCCACCACTTACAAGAGAAAATAGAGTATCCCACGTACTAAGTAAATCTCATCTCCATTCTGTTAAAGGGAAAAAAACCCCAACTCCATACACTTAAAAATTAACAATAAGGCATGCCATCTGAATTTTGAAAAACTTTTTAAAAGGATTTTTTGAACCCCTAAGATCACATCTCGTGTACCTAACTATTTAGAGGCAATTGGAACAAAGAGTGAGCTATTTTATCCAACGCTTCATGATTATCAGAGATAGAAAGAGCAGTGCTCAAACAGGGTCTGTACAAAGGGATAATTGCAGAACCAATACAGCTTTATATGTACCTTGTACAAGAAATAATTTTAAAAGGTTCCAGATAGACAAGTATGCTGAAAAGGTAGTTAACAGTAATTTTGTATTCTTACTCTTCTGTTCTTGTGGGAGAGATTATTGTTTACAAAATAAGGACAATTATAAATACTTTAAAAAATTGTGTTGTTGTGCATCATCCTTTTGAAAACATATAAAGAGCTGATATTGTTGTAAAATAATAAGAGTATTTTTTTTACCATAGTGATGAATCTTATGAGTAAGAATGCCATGCTGAACTTGATGTAGCAGAAACTCAGTTATGTACTGAAGCTTTAAATATACAACAGAAAGAGGAAAACATAATTCTCTTCAAAGAAGATAAATATTTTTGAATGGATGGGCAGATAATTGGTGCTGTAATAATGGCCTGACTTTCCTGTTAGAGATGGGACATAATTAGTATTTGTATTTTGATGAAAGCTAGATCCAAGTTGCCACTGCAGTTTTTGCCAGCGGAGCTCTGCAAGCATTTGCAAAAGACTGAGGAGGAAAGGAGTCCAAATTTCACATTTTCAGCTGTTCAGTGTCTATTGCACATTCCATCTGTGTGTGAGCAAGGAAGCATATGGGTCTCCTACCACTAGCACCTGTGGGACTTTCAGTCTATTTAGATAAAACTATAATTCTCTAGACTGGGTGATGTCCAGCCCAAGTGCTTGGAAAGGAGAAATATTCTAATAAAGCTGTGAGGTCATATCCTTCCATTAGTCCAAACCTGGACACTTGTTAAGGCTTGTTCTACTTTGCAGTTGTTGAGGCTTCTCAATAGAAGAATTGAGAAGCAAGAATCCAGAGCAAATCTCCAGACCCTTATCCACAGGTCTGAGTAATACATAGAACCTTCCAAGAGTAATCTCCTTGCTATTAGCAAACCTTTACCACAATTATTGCTGGAAGACAATTCCTTTTACTCCGTAGGAACAGCCTGTTAATTAGGTACTCTTTTAGCTGTCTCTCTGTTTTAAATCAGCTGCTGGAATAACTAGATCCTCCACTAAACTGTGGAGATGAATATTAAAAAGTGAGTGCCAAGGATTTCCAAACATCTCAAAGGCAAACAAAGTAGGGAAAGACAGTGAAGGGTATGGGGCGGGAAGGAGATTAGGAAGATGCAATGCCACAAGTGTCTATTGATGTTATAAGACTTACTAGGTGCTTTGTTTCTCATGAATGTGAAATGATGTCCTCTGCTACAGGCACAGACATGTCCTTACTAAGGAGATCCATCGGTGAATTGCAAACGATTAAATATGACCTAGAAAATGTAAAGCGCTCAAAACAGAGAACAAATACAGTTAATGACAATATGGGCATTTCAGATTCAGTTCCCTGTTGCGACCTCAGGCTGTGTTTGGAGGGGCTAATATAGGATCCTGTGTTGGTGTTTGTCATGTCTCAGAAAGAAAGCACCACTCTGTTAGCACGCCCGAATCACACCTTGATGGTTTATTCCAGAAGTCTAATTTAGATTTTGCAGCATCTGAAATGTAGAACCCTGGAACCCACAAAGTGCTTCTGAGGGTGCAAACTAGAGGCACAGGATCTTTGTACCAGAAACAGAGCATACTTGGTGCCTCTGAAGAGTAATTCATAGAGTACTGGTGAAATGTCTCCTTTCTTATTATCTAGGTAGGAACCTAAGCATTCCTGTTTGTTGACTGAGTTTCCCTAAGCTGAGTTACCATAAGTATTGCTAGGAGTAGCATAGGCTCAGGGCCAGGAAAAGGCATGGGGAGTTTTAGTCACTGTAATACTTTCAGGATTCAGACCATCTGCAACTGTTCAGGTGAATGACAGAACAGTTACAACTTACACTGCAACAGCCTGGTGCTTGTGGCTTATCCTAAAATATGAAACACCTCAATTCCTGACAGGGAGGAGAAAGAGTAATGGATGGTCTGCTCCCATTTCTCAGGAAAATGCCTTTACCTTAAGCAAATGCCGGGAAGAAGCACTTCCCTTAACTTCTCAAAGAGCTGGATAGGGCTTTGTATGTCTGAAGCACAGTGCAGTGTGATTACACGCAGTGTTGTAAATACATGGAATGAAACAGGAACTTTTCATGTTTTCCTTGCAATGGGAAGTGTCAGCCATCCCACCCCTTATACATCCTTTCACACATATTCATGTCCCTTTCTAGAAGACTCAAACCCAGGAGACAGGAAGTAGGTTGGGCAGGAAAATAAGCAATGGTTTCAGAGGCAATTCCTCTATGAAATGGAGAGTCTCCTCTGCCCTTGCTCAGGCTGTAAGGGCTAAGCTATAGGGGTTCTTCTGGGCTATCAATCCAGAGCCAGTTATCACCAGTTATCTCATTTTGTGTACATGCTCATTTTGTATTTATAATTCCATAAGAATATTAAGCATATTATCACACATATTCAGGACAGTAAATATTTCACTCAGCTATTCCCTTGGGAAACAGTCTTTCAGGAAAACTGTGCTTTTTGATGTCTTGTGGATCTGACTACATTTTTGATTTGCAGGAAAGTAGCATATTCTAATTCAACCTGTGAATATCCAGAGTTCAAAACCAGCCTGCTGATTAGGACACTCCCTGTTCTAACTGTAGAACAAAAAACATGACAGAAAAAAAAAACAATGTGGTGGTTGATGGAAGGGGTCTGTATTAAGGCAAAATATTTCAGTGCACAGTCTGTTTTTTCAAAGACCCAATTTTTGTCCTTTGTCTATGTTTTTGGGTTTTTTTGTGTGTTTTGTTGTTAGTTTTTTGGTTGATTGGGTATTTTTTGTGGGTTATTTTTTTAAGGGAAACTGCCATCATCTTTGTGAAATGTGGTTAGCAGCTCTGTTTACTTCAAAAGTAATCACTTCTCGATTCAAACTGCTTCACCAGTAAATAGAATATCTTAGGACATTAATTAAATGGGAGAGAAATCTGTGTGAAGGAGCTGTTACAATTCATTACTGTACAAGAACTATTCATAGAAGAGAGAAAATGTAAGGGTAGAGATAATTGTTATTGCCTCAGCTTCTTCTGGTATTGGGATAGATGGATTGGAAATGGGTTATCTTTCTCCCTTGTAATAAAGTGGGTACATACACAGAGCACAAAGAGGAAAGTTAAAGCGTAGCCAAGCAGCATTACATCAGCGGAGCTGCAGACTGTCTGCTGGGAGCTCGGGAGAGCAAAGCAATTGCAGGTGTGATACTGTGCTAGGGGATTAACCTGTTAGCAGCTGGCTTTCTCCAAACTAAAGAAAATACACGGCAAAATTTCACAGCCGGAGAATACAGCTAAGGGGAGCGATTCCAAACTTCAGGTGACCATTAAACATTTGTGCTGCTTTTATTTTATTTCTTGTTCAATGTGTTGCCTGTTTATTTCTGTGCACAAGTATAAAGAGTGGGATGTTGCTTCTCTGTTCATAGGTAGACTGAATTAAAATGTGCCTGTGACTTTATTTTTTTCACCATCCAACACTGAAAGATCAGTATTCACTAGCCTGAATAAAGCCTTTAAACTAGTGGGTCTCAACTATCACCCACACTGTTTTTAGACCACTTCTAAACAGGTTGAATAACAAAATAAAAGTACAGTTAATATAGAATTTACTCATGTACTCCTTGTGGTTCATATCAGTCTGTGTGTCTGTGTGTAAAGCTACAACAGGGATCATGTTTGATAAAGTTTTGACTAAATTTGTATCGATATTTTTAATAGAAAATACTGAGAGTTAAAAAAGAAAGTTCATTTTGTTCCTCCTCCCCTTCCTCAATCAGAAGCAAAATATATTTGAAAACTGCTAGAGGAGAACGGGATCTGCAGCTTAAAACATGTTTATTTAACTCCAAAATGGAAAATTTCACCTTTTCTCTTTCTTTTACAGTTCTGAGGAAAAAAAAAAAAAAATGCCACATAAACCTCCATATATTACATGGATTTGGTTTTATCACAGAAAACATATTATTTACCAAAACATTGATAGCTGTGTTGGTATATCCTGTATGAATACATCCATGAATGCTATCTCACCTTCTTTAGACTGTAGAACTTCAGATTGCTAAAGCATTTATACGTGTCTTTTTAAATGATAAATTTACTTCCCCATTCAGTGTTTTGTACCTTATTCTGATTAATTTGCAGATCAGGATGAAGTATACTTCAATTACTGTGCTCAGTAGGTTTGTTTGTTTGTTTGTTTGCTTATTATTATAATAATAATAATAAAAATAAAATGGTGCTCCACATTGTAGAATTCTCATTTGCAAACCCATTCATATTTAAAGAACAATGTTTCATTCCAAAGCTGATCAATGATTTTCACTTGGGTCCTACTCTCCCATTTAGGCCAATATTTAGAACATGTTTCTACAGTGAAGTATTCCCAGTAGAAAACTTGCAAGTCTAGGAGTGTGCAATTTATTTCAGTTTAACTAGGCCATAACAATATCCTCAAGTGCATACATATCTGTAATTCCTAGCTGTTCATCAGAGCACTGTGTTTTCAAACTGAGAGCTGAGTTCTCTAAGTCGTGTAGTATTGGAGAGCAGAAACACATCCAAAATTTTGTCCTGTGCCCATGAAGCGTTCTGTGAACACCCTGTGGTGTGCTCTAAAGAAGGAAAACAACTCAGAAAGTGGCTGAAATAATTCAGATGGGCTTGAGGTCTTCTGGGGAGGAACAGGACAGTGGGCAGAAATCCAGTGTGTCAGGGGCAAGATCAAGGCTGGAGAAAGGCGTCTCTCATCAGAGAATGACGACAGACACCGGTTTTTCAAACCTGAGTGGCGATGATAGAGGGTGGTGTTTCATGATTATAGAAATTGTATTACATGTAACTCAAGAAGGGTATCTCAGAGGTTTTAGAAGGACCAATGCATTTGCACCTAGTGCAAATCTTTCCAGAGCTCCAGGCAACACAAACAGGATGCTAAAGAGTTGCCGTGAGTTTGAATTTATGGTGGGTTTAGAGACACAATGTTTAGGGAATGATGTCTCAGGAGCAGCTCAGGTGCCAACTAGCTCCCGTCCCATGAATCTCTCTCGACTAAAACTCATTATCTTTTCTTTATGTAGAAATTGACATAGCCTGTTTGACATTTTCAATTTCTCTCTGCCCTTTACAACTGTGCTTTTTGCCCTGTGATTTTCACTAAAATACTACCCAGCTTTCCCTGTTATGAACAATACTCATAACTTCTTAGTCTCTGGACTCTTTTTTTCAGATATTGAGTTCATTCTACTGACATTGTCCACTTCTCCCTCTGTATTTTATAATCCTATTTTCTCTTGGCAGTAAAAGTAAAATTTTCCATTTTCATAGCTCACTTTGACCTAAATTTCCACATTCTTAACCACTTCTTTTTTCCCCATGATTTCTGTAAATTGCCTAGTAGAAAACTTTGGGTATTTTTCTTTTCCCAGTGAGCATCTATCAATCTTATTCTCATCTCTTCAGACTTAACTGAAGTTAATGCAAAATTTCTCAGACTTTTCATAGAGCTTTAGTGATTTGCCTAGATAACCAGTCTTATGACTGGCATGAAAATGCCCCAGTGCATTGCCACCACCTGCAGTGCTGAACGGACCAGGCACACCCCCATGTTTCAGAGATTTCAAAGGAAGTTAATGGTTGGTGGTAACACAGCAGGAGTGGCAAAGGAACTGCGCCCCTTTCTCTAAATACTGCAGCAAAGGCACAGGAAAACAGCTGAAGCAGTAACGGCACTGGAAAGGAAAAGGTTCTTTAACAGATCCTGAGTCATCCATTATTTCTGCATGTTTTGTATTATGGCCCGTGCACCCTACATATCAACAGCAAGATGACCCCATCAGAGAGATGGAAAGGAGAGTTTAAGGGCCATTGAACACTGTGATTTTTCTCACTGTATCACAATTACAGAAAACCTGTGCTAAATAACATGATGTTGGTGTGCTGTGAAAATGCACAGTACTTGAGTGCTAGCCACATTTCTTGCTGTCATTCCCATCGGGTGCTTAGCACCCTCTTTGGTGTGTGGCACCCAACTGTGTACAGCAAGGGCTGGGCTTATAGACTGAAGGCTCCTGAGATGCACCAATGTGCTTTATTTTCTTTCACTTTGCACTAGACATGGGCCCAGAGCAACTCCACAGACACAAGCCTCCTTGAATGCCTGGGAACTTAATATCCAGAACCAAATATGAACTTCATGGTTGATTGACCATGCACTGAATTAAGCCTCTGTATCTAAATGTGATAGATGCTATCTTGGCCAAGACACTGACGTCTGAACCAGGAACTTCCAGTTCCCAATAAAAGAAAAAGATGTTGCAGCTTAGCAAAAAAAATGCTCTTTTTCCCCTATATTGTGTCTTGTAACACACAGATTGGTGGCAGATAACTCCAAAATTAAATGGCAGTAAGCTCAGGTTTATTTCTGTTTTATCTTCATTTCACAAGCATTTTAACTTGTTTATCATCTAAAAATCGTATTAGACTTTACAGCAGAAAATACTGCAGAACTTCTCACTTCAGAAAATTGCTGTTAGAAGTCTTAACTATGGCTGGAGGTGACAGCACACTCCCCAGTTCTCTCCTTCCAGTGACCAGGCACTTGTGTTAAACTTTTAAGGTGGCTGCTATGAAAGTTAGGATTTTAAAATCCTTAAACTTCAGAATATTCTGAAGGAAGAACTTAGGAACCACTGCATCAATGCTGGAGAAACAAAAAGGGAAGCAAAACTTATTTGTGAGATGAGGATAGATTTTTAAGAACAGAAAACATTATTACCATGATGTAGTTTAACCAATTAATTTTGCTCATTAGCTTGTACAGCAAATACTTATCTTGTAGATAAATTATAGCATGACCTTCATAGGGTGGGGGGAAATGAAATCTTAATGAAATGACATTAGGTAATTGTGAGTCCATCATGACTCAAAGTTATTTTAGCTTTGCTGTTACAAATGTGCTTTATACCAGGAAGGTCTTCCAGCCCCTGAAGCTCTTATGCAACGATTTCTAGCTGACAGAAGTCTCTGTGAGAACTTTTACACATGTATTGACTACAATCAAATCACATCTTAGCCTTCTCTTTAATAAGCTAGGTAGTCAGAGCTGCCTATGAGCCATGTTTAGAAGGCATGACTTATCCTTTTAGCCCTTTTTCTGAACCCCTTCCAATTTTCTCTCCATGTATATAGCAGGAACAATAACGCTTTCCATATCGCATAAGATCAGCCCGTATTATTTCCTCCTAATTGCTAATCTCTAGGATTATGTTCAAATAGAAACATGAACAGTATATTGTTATTGACAAGCATTATAAAAAAAATTTAAAAGGCTAATGTCCCATTTGTTAGATTTAATTCACTCAGCTATTTATTTTCCCTCTTAGAGAAACCTGTGATGGGTGAGAAGGGAGAAGCTGTAAAGACGGCATTGCTGGTGAAAAACTTTTGTCAGTGCCCTCTGGATGACAACCAAATGTGCCCCAACAAGCATTGCTATCTGGGCAGTTAAACTGATACGTCTCCTCCCATTCCAGGGCCATTTGTTGTGACTCAGCAGGCACTTTGGGGACTCTTTACAGCCAGCATGCAGGTGTAGGACATTACATGAATGAAGTGAGGACAGTTTGCGTGATGATCACAGCTGCAACAGTGACAGTCATTGACCCTGGCTGTTGAGAGTTATTTGCTTTGCATTAATCGGTAAAGCACTTCAGCTATTTATTTTTCTCCACTTTGCAATCCAAAGACATTAACACCAGCTTTGGAATGATTGCCAGAACAGGCCATTTCACTTGTCTTTTCCACCTTCTCTCTGGGATATTATTCTAAGTTAAATATATCTTTTGCTGTGAGCTGCATGGAAGTGTCAGTGTCACAACTCTGCTGCAGGAGTGGGCTGGAAACCAACTGCAATTTGAAAACTGCCGATGACACAGACTACTGCCAGCACAGCTCTGTCAGGGAAGGAGAGTCAGAGATGCTGTTTTACTGGCAAAGGGGCAAAAGAAGGGAAATGCACTTTTAACAGTATAAAGCATTTCACACCTGGGGCTTCACCTCTTACATTGCTGTAAGGACCACTTTTGTGAGCGGGGCTCTATCTGAACTTGGCTGGTCAAAGACTGTGCAAAGAAAATACTCCAGATAAGGCACAGTTAGAAAGTCAAAAATTGAGACGGGGGTTTTGACCCCAATCAGTTTTGCTCCACTCTTGAGATAAAGTTGAGAGTGACTGGCTAGGAAAAGACAATGTGGTACAGTGAAATTGTGGTGTGTGTGTGTCTGTGGGTTGATATGCAGGGCCCTGAATATATTGAAGCTTTACCAAATTTTCATAGAATCTTATGAAAAATTGGAAAGGACATTAAAAATCATCCAGTTCCAACCCCCTAAAAGGACACCTTCCACTAGACCAGGTTGCTCAGAGCTCCATCCAACCTGGCCTTGAACTGTTCCAGAGATGGGGCATCCACAGCTTCTCTGGGCACCTACTGCAAAGTCTCACTGCTCTTCATTTATATTAATTTATTTCTATTTAAAAGCTCCAGTTTAAATTCAGGTTTCTAAACGAAATGGTGAAAAACAGTAAACTTCCTGCCCCACCAAAAAAACCCCACCCAACCCAAATACAATTCTATCTAAAGTTTATCTGTAACTTATGTAATGCTTAAAGTATAATTTTTGTTCACAAACATCAAAATGAAGTTAAGCTTGGCCACTACTACACATTTTTAGAGAGAACTAATAAATAACAGAACTTGAAACACACAGAGCTACTTTCTTCATAGAATTCAAACTATTCCATATATATTGGAAACTTTTTTTCAACATGAAAACACAAAAACAATCCCAATGGAAATGTGAAATTATTTGACTGAATTTACACAGCTAAAGTCTTCCTAGGCTGCACAGTGTTTGACTGGCCAAGTTCAGACACAGCCCTACTCATGAAACTGGTCCTTGCATCAATCCAAGAGTATGAAACCCTGGGGGTGAAATGTTTCATGTTAGTATAAATATATTTCTTTTTCTGTTCCAGGGACAACAGGTCATCCTTTTTCCACAGCAAGCATCTTCTTTGGCTGGAAACCACCTAAAATCAGCTTTTTAAAATATCTATATCAATCTGTCTATCTAATGGTGATTTTGTGACATTTTGTCAAAATCAGGATAAAATTGCTGGCCAGAAACAAGAACATGAGAAACATAAAGGGGACACACCCATTTGCAATTACTGGTGTTAAAACAGAACAGTCTCACAATCTAATGTATTCCCAGGGTCAGTTTTATCTTCTTCATCTCTTTCTCTTTCTTTTGTTTTCCTCCTACAAAACCCAATAAAATGTCTTCTCAAAATTAGAAATTTAAGAAAAAATTCTGAAAATTTCTTCTTCTTTGATAAAATACTGGTCTAGTTTTCTGGGCAGAATCATACCAGACTACAGCTGTGTTAAATGGGAAGAGGAGAAAAAGATCTTGGTACACAATGAACCCTTCCCAAATGCATCGTCTAGATCTCCAGGTTTTTAATGATTGGTAAAGTAGGAGCACAAAGCACAATTCTGCTGAAATCTCATCCAAATCTTCTAAAAATCTTGGAAGAGCAATAATAAATTGCTGGCACTGCCGTAGTTTCATGCACACCATGTTTTCTGCTGAACTGATGTAATAAGAGCAAGAAATGAACTTCACAGGAATGGTATTTCATATCTGCTCTTTTGTATCTTGCAATATCCTTTCTGATCAAGTGCCCTATCTCTGGAGCAAGTATTGATTTTCACAGCTGAAATACAATGTCTCAGCATGCTAACCCCCATTCACACTCACTCCCCTGTTCCAACACTTTCTGTCTGTCTTATAATTATAAAATGTTAAAGGTACAGCTGCACATTTTCTTTAAAGTGAAGAGATTTGTTCAAAAAAATCCCTCAATCCACAAAAAACCCTCAACCTTCAAAGTGTACAAGATCACTGGTAAATTCCAGATACCAACAGAACCATTTTCTACTTTATAGTGGTCATTTTCTCTCTGCTATTACAGGAAATATTTTTTTAATTTTTCCTATGTCTCATCTTTCAGATATTTTAATTTCCTCAGCAATTTTTATATAGTTGTTTATTGATATTTATACTTTTCACAAATAGTTAAGGATGCGAAGTAGACAGTTGTGTTCAGTGTGAACTGTATATATTCCTTCTATTTGTGCCATTAAAGAAACTGATGTGGGACATTTTCCTCTAGAGAGGTAACTAATTTGTACCTGTAATGGTAGAATTACTGTTGAATGTGTTGCATGTTTTGAATTCCTATGAAATCTTCAGTCCTGTTTCTTCAACTGTAAGAGTGGATATGAGGAACGTTGTGAATTTGTCTTAAGACTGTAAATCCGTGAATTTGTCTTAAGACTGTAAAGCCTACTGAGAAAGATTTTGACTCCCAGTAGTCTTTCATAATACATAAAGCAGGTGGAAATGTTTAAAACTGGATCCATTCAACAACTCCCTTTAAGGGCCACAAAAAACAAACCTATGTCTTTAAAGGGATTTCACCACGCATCAGCAATTACCAGCTCACAGGATAAGGCTCATTGAATTAAATCCTGATTCAATTAAAGATGCGAGTATTCAATGGTGGTGAGTTTTCACCTATTCTTTGTAGGGGATTCTATTCTGACCCCCATTACACCACTGAAATCCAAAGGGACACCAGAGAAGTCACAACTTTTATTCTGTTTCTGGGTGAAAAAAAATAATGGAAGTGACCCAGACTTCATTATTATAGAGCTAAGGTGGCCGAGTAGTACCTAATGGCCTTCCAGAATGGACAGAGTGCCTAAAATTAATCTTCTGAAAACCAAGTAATGAAGCGTTAAGGTACACGTCAATCCGACCTTAATTCTTCCCTCCTTGAGCAATGACCCAATACTCTCATAGCACACAGACTTATTCTCTGCCTTTTTGGATAGTGAAGAACTTTGAGGGAACAGGTAATGTGTAGGGGAGGTTGGGATATGAAACCTTCTTTCTGCTGGGAAAATCTGGCACTGCCATGTAAGGTTTGAAAACAACTTTTCCCCACTTGCTCTGCCCAAAGTTGCACAATTCCCCAGGATACTTCAACAACTTCTCTCGTGTCTGGCATGGTGTGTCTGTATGGACCTCATGAAACCTCTGCATGAGTCCTTTTTCCCTTTTCACTGCTGACTTTCCCTGCAGGAAGGAAAGACTTAGATTTTTTGGCTCAGCAGACCACATCCTTTCAAGTACAGGTTTAACATACTCATGGGGTGTAGGAAAAGCTGGGATTCACAGATCCTCAGATTACAAAAGCAAATCAGCTTTGCTTCTCCAGCTAATCTCTCCTCCACTTAATGCTGCTTGACTGAATTCAGCTGGAAAACAGATAATTCCCAGAGGCTGTTAACAGCACCCAGGAACTGCAGTTGTGTTTCATGATTTTGGTCTAACTCTTCTTTTCTCCCTCCTCTTTTCCTCCCTTATTCCCTAGTCTCTCTCTTTCCTCTAATTTTACAGCAGTGCTTCTGCATAACCTTAATTTATCCAACCACCCTTATTCCATTATATTCTTCTTCATAACCGGTATAATGACAATGTTACTCCATCCAAAAATGTTGTGAGTTTTTCCTATTAAGGGACTGCATATTATCAATGCTTGACCTTA
Organism: Machaerirhynchus nigripectus; assembly: GCA_013397975.1. Classification (NCBI taxonomy): domain Eukaryota; kingdom Metazoa; phylum Chordata; class Aves; order Passeriformes; family Dicruridae; genus Machaerirhynchus; species Machaerirhynchus nigripectus. The sequence continues at coordinate 8,212 of VZRQ01011273.1, read as the reverse complement.
AGCACATTCGGGTCCACTGTTCAGCAAACACGATCATATTATCCTCACTGTCTTTCATCTTCCCCTCTAGTTAATCAGAGCTGGCGCTCTGTTATAATAATTCCCCATGTGGAAAAGGAGCGGCATGTCCAGCAGCCTTTCTTGTACATCTGCCTTGAGAATGTGTAATTTATTATCTTTCAGAAATGGTTAGAGTCCATTCTAAATTAGTTGTGCAAAATTAGCAAGGCATCTTTCTAAAAGTTTGTGTTGTGTTTGGTTTAGTGGCTTTTGGGTTTTTTTGTTGGGGTTTGGTTTGGTTTGGTTTTTGGTTTTTTTTTTTTTTTTTGATTTAGGTAAAAGGACCCAGCTCCTGCGAGACAGACAAGATCAAGGGGATAAGGCATTAGGTGGCTAGGTGTCCATCCCTAGAGGTCTCTAAGGGTATTTTAGGAGCATTTAGGATGGAAGTGAGGAATGGCTTGATTAGAGGTGACTTGCCATGAGGGGGAGGATGAATTCATCTAACATAGAATGATAGAATCACAGAATGGTTTGGGTTGGAAGGGACCTTAACGATCATCGAGTTACAAGATCCTGGCATGGGCAGGGACACCTTTCACTACACCAGCTTGCTCACTCATGCCTGTGGGTGGTTCTTTACCAAGGAACCCATTCAAAATTTTAATGTTTAAGGTCACGTCACATCTTAAGCCAAGAAGATACTTGTTCTGTACAATAAATTGTGAGGAACATTGGAAAAAAACATGGTTTTCCTGCTGCTTCTTTGGCTAGAGTGTGAGTATAATTTGGTTTCTATGACATCAGCTTGCCTCTAGTTGCCACCTAATTGTTGCCACCACAACTGCTAGCAAACCTGCTACTTAGTTTCTTGCTATTTCTGCATATGCTTTTAAAGAGAACTGAACACATCTTTTTGAAAACCTCTCCAGTATTTCTTTTCTTCCTACAAGTTGGGGGAGTTGTAATTCAAGTGAGGTAAATGGTAAAGTAGTCAGAAAATGGAGTAATCATTTTGAGTTTTAAACGTGCCAGGAAAAAACCACACAAAACAACCCAAACCAAAAGACTCTTCTGAGATGCAGCTGATCTAAATTCTAGGGGTGCAATCCCACCTCTAAAATACCAAGTGTCAGAGCATTGAAATGCTTCTTCAGAGACACAGCAAATTTCAGCCTGACAAAGCATATGGATTTTATATAGATACAAAGTCTGGTAGGATTCCAGGAAGGAGAAGGATCTGAGAAGAACATGTTCAGCCTCATGTTCTCCTTGCTGGTCTGTGATGCTTTTAACAAGAAAATGAGTCTCAGATATAAACACAGGACATCTGAGCTTCCTTCAAAGTAACAAGAGAATAATGTTCTCATGGTCATTTTATTTTGCATTCAGTTTTACCATTCACCTGCACATTTTTGTTTTTATTTGTTTGTACAAGGACATTTTTGAACACTTTTGAAGAGCTTCAGATGGAGGGTGCTGACAGCCACAGTTCATTTTGAATAGGCCAGATTCATGACATCAAGAGAGATATTAAAACAGTTTACCCTTAAACCATAAAAAGTTCAATAAACAAAACAAAGTAATGCAACCAGTACTTTAATGATTTTTCAAAAAAGAAATAGAAATACCACTGAAACTAGATAAACCTGTACAGGAAACTTAGCCACTCATTCTCTCACTGCTCTCTCTTGGTTTTCCAGTTAGAGCTGTCATCTTGTGAAAAAAAAAAAAAAAAAAAAAAGAGCAAAGTAAAAAAAACCAAAATAAAACTAAAAAACAAACAAAGACCAAAAAGAATGGGAACATAAAAAGCAGAAAGGGGAACGGAAAAAAAAAAAGATAGAAAAAAAGAAAAAGAAAAAAGAAGCCTTTTTAATAAAATTCCCATTGCAGAATCAATACAAGCCTGGACAAGAGTGCTGGATTCTTCTCTGTCTCTTGCATCATCAACAAAATTGTCAGCAGCTAAGCTTGCTTTGCAAGATCCTCTGTGCTGGCAACGGCTCAATGACAGAAGAACATGGCTTGATTTTCATATCCCAACTTGCAGCTGTACTACTGGCAGTCAAGGGAAAAAAAAAATTGTGTTTTGATATGAATCAGGCACATTTGATCTGAAAGTCACTGTGAGATTCTAAAAATGTCACTTTCTAGACACTTTTCCGATACCTTTTTTTTTTTGGGTTAAAACTAGTGTTGAAGAGAATTCATGCTTAACTTTCTATGACATCTGATAGAATTACCAGTGATGGTTTGGTTTCTTAATTTTTTGTCTGCATTGAGTTATTTTTTATTGACGTATTGGTGAAATCATCCTAATATTTCTTGCTGAAGGGAACATTCCTGCTGGTGTGAACACCTCTCTACTCTCTGACATTAATTTCATCTCTTAATATGATTATTCCAAGAAATTGAATAGGAAGGAAGCTTATCTCTTTGGAAGTAGTTAGCTTTACATATATATATGTATATGTATTTTTATATATATATAAAAACACTGTAAGCATAGAGGTTATTAATTTGCTACAGTAAATAAAAAACCGATATGTTAGGATAAAAGTCAGGAAAAATCCTCTGCCAGCATGTTCATAATCTTATTATTAAACATTTGTGATATGTGATGGGGAATTATCCGTTAATCCAAAATATCCATGGAGTGCTTGAAATACCTGCTCTCTCCCTGATCAGATATATCCTTTCAAAGCAGGTTTTTGTTCTGAATGTAATTCATCATAGTTATCACACGTCACAAAGCGTTACACCATGTCATTTTACATTGCAATGTGACATGACATGGTGCAATTAAGGAAACACAATGCAATAGCTCCTATTAAGAAAGAAAAAAAAAAAAAAAAGGAAGGAAAAGGAAGAAAAAAAAATAAAGGGAAAAAGGGAACTTACTTCTGATATCAGTTAATGAGTTTTAGTTCCAAAAGTGTGTGTGGAGAAGAAAATCATGCTGATTAAAACTGAACAAGGTCCTGAGCCAGTTCCCACTGAAGACAATAGGTATCTGCACATCAGGGAAGCATGCATGATTATGTTGTTATTAAAGTACAACTGTAAGATCAAAATTTTAAATCTGGATTCATAGGGCTAAAGAAAGGAATTACCAGCAGGATCTCTTGATTCTCATGACAAAAACTGGCATACCAATGTTATTTATTATTAATATGGTTCTACAAGGACACAGCACTATACAGTGCATTGGTTTGGTCCAGAAGAAAAGGATAAAAATAAACAAGCTTCATTGGTCCCTACAGTAAAAGAGCTTATAGGCTAAAGATACAACTATGAATTGCCATTCTGTTGTCTTTGACGTTTATTAATCTTTGAAGGGGTGGATTTTCACCCAGTGTCTAATATATTTCCAGCTTAACAGATATTTTAGCAGTTCAATATACATCAGGGAGAGAGAAGAGCTTTTTAAGCTAAAGGCCAATACTGGCACAAGAACAAGTGGGTATAAACAGCTCATGAATAAATTTAGCCTTGAAATTAGAAAGAGCTTTTTACCATCAGAGGAGCAGAGTTCTGGAACACTCCTTCAGTGGGAGTAGAGAGATCAAACAGCATAACTAGTTTAAAAATGGAGCTTGATAAATGTATAAATGAGATTATGTCCCATGGTTGCCCACAGGAGGAGACAACTTGATTTCAATAGTCCAGAAAGAATCTTCCAGTCTCACAAACACATGCAGGGGCAGGAGTGGCTAAATCTGAAACTGAGAATTCTAAAGTGTTCAGCTCATAGAGTCATGAAGAGATGCAAATTTGCTGGATTTGAAATTTAGAGATGTTGCTCCAGCCACCTTCAAAGAAATGTCAGTTTAAGAAAGACCATTATCCTTTCTAACAGGGATGTATGCATTGGCACCTTCAAACACTGGAAGTGCTCTAATACATGTACAGTTGAAAACAACAGATTTTATCAGATGTTAAGTTCAGGTGTAGTTTGGTTTAATTTTTTTTTTTTTAAATTGCCATATTTTAAGTTTGACATAATAGGGATTATTTCAATCCATTGCAGGGACATCAAGGTTTCAGATATAATAATTCAGATAAAATATCATGAAGCCTTTCAAGTTTTTACAGGAAAGATAAAAAAGGCATGGTGTTAACTTAAAGTTAAGATTGCATTTATGATTTCTTTGCTTCTCTCACCCTTTCACTTCACAACTTTGGTCTCAGAAACTACTTTTTTCAGAGGAAAAACTTGAACACAAATTTTTTTGTAGGAAATACCATCCTGTTGGTATGATATTGATTGGGGAGCTGGAGGATCTGGATTTTGTTCCCAACTCTATTGCATGGTTGTTCTATTTTTAATCCTAACGTCATCATAGTTTTCCATCTTTTCATATCCAAGAGCTGTTTGGAAAAAAGACTTATTTTCACGAGCTATTTCATATTTACCTTATATTACACCTGTTAGAGATGGAAGTAGGAGAAAGAAAAATCTGCGTTATCTGACAAAATGTTAGAAACCATGCAATCAAATATTATTTAAAATTTATAACCTTTCAGCAGAGACACAAAAATTGCACACATTTGAAGTTGCAAAGCAGAAGAAATTATTTTATTCCTTTTTTTTTTCCATCTGTTGGAAGACTCCAACAGATCCTTGGAGGTGGTTTAAAGTATTGCGCTTTTAATATGTATTTCCAATGGACACCGATCAATTTTTGGGTCTCTTGTGATAAGAAGTAACTCCTAAGGACATTAATTATATCCCCTGAGGTCATCAGAAAAGCAATGGGTCTCAAAAGACCAGCATAAAGAAATACAAAGTCTGGAGTAAGCTCAGGTCAAACAGAGTTGAACTGTTACAAATATTGAGATATAGCATGGGATTTTTTTCACTAGTATCTTGGCACATCTTCCATTTTTATTTATCACATTTTTATTGTATGTTAGCTCCTTAGACCTTAAAAATTACTGTTGTTATTCTAAAATATTATTCCACACAAAAAAAATCAGAATATATTTGTGGTATTTATGGCATCCTCTTATCACAGTGTTTGAACTTGATTAGAGGTCTTTTTTTTAATCTTTATTTTTTGAATTTTTTTTATTATGTGCTGCACCATAACCTTAGTCAAAAACTCACAATGGCAATAGTTTCACCTGAGTGAAGAAGATCTACTCCACATGCAAGCTGGTGTAACTGAGACAGACTCTTAAGGGACACAAATATCCTGATAATGGTTTAACAGCACAGTTTTCTCACTGCTCCTATTTATAAGGAGAAGGAAGGATGGTCTGATGGCTAACCTTGAGACTGGTAAAACTGTTACATCATACTCCTTAAATTCACTACTTGTGTCAAAGTTCAAAGGAAAGGTAAATGATGCAGAATTAGACAACCATATCTAGTTAAGCAAATATGTGCACATCCATCTGAGGTTCCTGACTTTGTCAGCCCTACTCACTGACAACATGACACTGATAGAAACTGCTAGGTTTCATAGTTGTTACATTTGTCTGTCACAGATGTATGGCATGTGGCTTTGATTCTTCTTGTTATTTTTAATACCAGCTCCCAAATCTGAAATACAGGGATGGGAGCATCCCCTCACCTGGCAGGAATGTTCCCATCTTAAATACATTAACATTTATGATATATTCACAGATTGTGAGAACACAGACTACACTTTAGTTGGAGTTTCACCTCAGTGAGATCCCATCTGATCACTCTCAGCTACACCAGAGAGTCACCTGCCTGTGACAACCTTCCTCAGGGTGCTGGTACCGGGCATCCTTGCTACAGCCACAAAAATAAGAGCAAAACCACAGCATATTACTATTGCTGTGGCTTCACATTCTGGCTGGATGTAGAAGTCACAGCAGAAGTCCTGTTCTCTGAGAAGCTTGTGTGAGAACTGCATGATTTTTTCTCATTTTAATTTTAATGTGACATCATTTTGCTTCCCTTCTTCTCAGACAGAAGACTGTCCCACATACATTTCCAAATTACAATTGAAGAGAGAATGGACTTCTGACTAAAGAGCAGCAAAGGAAAGATTTTTTTTTTCCCCTCCTAAATCCCAGCTAAGGGCTTAGAACATATATTTATTATTCAGGAAACAAGAATCCTTGCCATATTCAATCTGTCTTTTTTGTTGCCACTTTGTCCCCCTTGGCAGAAGATGTAGAAACACAGAAGCCATGCTTTGTATTATGGTTTCTTTTATAGCTTCTAAATGGTTAATAAATGATTAATAGAGGTTTTGATAAATGGTTAGAGTAGGTTTTGGAGGCTAAAAGGTCAATAGTTGGCTCATAACAATCTATAACACATTTCACTCATGTCCCTCCAGCCATCCATAACAAGATTTCTTACATCTGTAGCTTCTAGCAATCATGTTTTAGTTCTTTGTAAACTGTTTATAGGTGGGATCCTAGTATAAAATGTGCCAGGGAATTGGATACCATTTGCTGAAGTGCCTCAGGCCAAGTCCAAAGGAGTCTCTTTGCATGGTGCCTAAATATTGATCATTACAGTTTGCAGGACTTCGGAGCTTTTTGCGTAACATGTAAGTACTATCTATTGATTTTGGAATTCCAAGTTCTTTTTTTCTTTGTTTTGTTTTTTCTAACAAAATTAGGAGTTAAATTAGAGAATTAATTCTTATTTGTATCATAGGTAAACGAAAGGTGAAAAAAATGCACATGGGAGCCCCAACTCATGAGGAACATTTTTTTCCTAGGAATGAGATACTGCAATGATATTGCCCTGGCATCATCACAGCAAAAAAGAAAGGACGATAGAGGAGGAAATTATTTTTTTCCTTCATCCATAGTATTAGTACTTGGTACATAGGAATTTTCTTGTTTATCCACTCTAGCTAGCTTGTAGCCCAGAAACTATCAGACATTGTGCAGGAGGAGCAATATCTCCTCAAAAAGATTAATGAATGAAAGCTTTATTTCCCACTCATAGAAACTACTTTCTATCACCATGGCAGTGCTTTCAGCAATTTTTCCAGCATTGATCAGCTCTGTAAAACAATTTTGCCATTGTCTCTCAGATTTCTTAGGACTGTGTAGGTTCTCCCAGCTTTCTGTTGACTTTTCTCTCTTGTAATACATTCAAACTTACACGAATGTATAGAAGTATAAAACTACTGAATCATGTACTTTTGTAAGGACATCCTGTAGTAAAAAATCCTGCTCAAATCTGAGCCAGTCAGAGCAGGTTTTTCAGGCATGATCCAGCTGATTCCTGGATGCCTCTCAAGGATGTAGTTTTTACCCCTTCTCTGCACCCTCCTGATCCAGAGTTTGAACATCTTCAGCTGAGGGAGAAGAAAATAAAAATGCCACACTCGTATCTAATTGGAACTTCCTGTCTTGTGACATGTTGGGTTTTCCCTTGTGTTGCACACCTTCTAGAATGGGCTCGTTCTGATTTTTGTCTTTCCCTCCTGTTAGGTGTCCCCAGAGCTATTCTCTACCGAACACCGAATAAACCAAGTGCCGTCATCCTCGTGTTGTCCGTGGTATGCTCCAGCCTCCTGCACACCCTGGGGGTCTCCCCTCGACGTGCTCAAACATCTCCACATCTTTCTTGTCTGGAGTTCACAAATCTGGACATAGTAAATCTCTTGATGGAGTCTCAGGTGGGTCAAATAGAAGGAAAAACCATTTCCCAGGAGATGCTGGCTGTGTTTTGGCTCATGCACCTAAGGATGGGTCTGACCCCTTTGCTGCAAGGAGAATTGCTGACTTCTGCTCAACTTGTTTCCCACCAAGAACCTGCATTTTTTACTGTCAAGCTGCTTTCTAACTGGCTCATCCTCAACAAAAGCTGATATAATATATTTTATTTTTTCTAAAATTTACAATTAGAAAAATTAAAATAGATACAATTGTCCTATTGCAGTAGCTTGTATTTTCAGATTTTTTCCCATCTCCACTCTAAAAATTCCTACCCTATTAATATTTCTTTTTAGATAATGACAACTTCATTCAACGGAGAGAAAAATAAAAAAAGAAACCATGGAATTTTACCTATGAAATAAAAAAAAGACTCTACAAAAGCCAAGGAAAATCCTTTTCTAGAGGCAAGAGAATTTCACACAGCTCATAGACGTATTTTTCTTTCCTGCACAAAGAAGTACAGATTGGTTTATTTATATTTTTTTAAGTGTGAAAGATTGCTTGCTGCAGTTTTTTTTTCCTACATTCTAAGGGGAAAAAGCACCAA
>VZRQ01011267.1:56199-78094 GCA_013397975.1 Machaerirhynchus nigripectus | reverse complement strand
ATCCCATCCCATCCCATCCCATCCCATCCCCTTGGAAGGGTTGTTCCATGTTCTAATCCTGTGAAATGCTCTCTCCCGTAGAACAGCCATGGAAATTAGGGTGCAGTCCATGCTTTAGTCAGTATGTTTGGTACACTATACACTCAAAAGGTCACTGCTTGCATTGACGGCACAGCTCTGAGGAGCTCAGATGCCATCATACACTCACCCAGAAATCTGAGGGAAGCAAGAAGGTAAAATCTGGAATGCAGAGCAGAACATGAGGAAGAAAATAGAACTGCCAGAAACAGTAAACTGCTGCTGCCATACTGTAAAGAGCATTCCTGGCGTTCTGCTGACCTGGGCCCAGGGGGTTGGATTCTGTGTAATACCCATTAGCTAATTATCCCTGTGGTGTCCAGGCAGCGCAAATGAAATGGTGGAAAGTGTGTGCCATTTCAGCTTGCATCAGCCAGGGTCACATCCTCTGCCTCAGCAGTGTGCTGAGCACAGCCTTGGGAGGAAGAGCCTCTGTGCAGGCTCAGAGTCACAGAGGGCAACCCCAGCTCTTGCTCCCAGCAGCAGGCTTCCTGCACACTGTTCCAGCAGGCAGAGGATGGAGCTATGCCAGTGTACATGCTGTACAAAATATTCCCTAGAATATGGAAGAAGAGTTATATTAGCTGCCTCATCCCTGTCAGAAGACTGTTGGCTCATAAGAGCAGTAATTGTTTCTCTTATCTGTTTTGGAGGGAGTCAAGTTTCTTTCATCAGATTTGCATCTATAGGAGTATGGTGCTTATCTCCAGTGACCTTGCTGTGGTTGTTCATCCTCTTTCTTATTTAGGGAACCTACCAACAGCTGCTTCTATCCCCTATCATCGGCCTTGCTTTCTGACATCTTGCAGGATGTAGTTTTACAGAAAAATTTCAAAACAAACACAAGAGACAACTCAGAGGAGCTCATTTAAGTCAAATGCAGTGATTGAAAAAAACCAGTAATTGCTGGGGGAAGAGGAGAAAGAATGGAATTGTGCTGCTATGTTAAGTATTTTTGGCTCACTAGATGTACTAGATGATGCATTCTAAGGCACTTACTCTTTTAAAGACCTCTCTTCTCCCTCATTTGCTGCTTTCTGTGTACATGTCTGCGAGGAGAGGTGCTGTTGATGAGATGTCTTTGTGAAAATACTAAATTAGTTGGAAGTTTCCAAGGAAGGAGGGAGGGAATCAGGACTGTGCCGCACAGGAGAAGGCAGTGCTGTGCAGTGGAAGAGAGGCTATGGAGTGGCCAGACTGTCATCATTGCTAGTCTTCAAAAAAAAGGCCTTGAGGGACACAAGTAAACCTCAGTCCTAATTATGAGAAATTCAGCAAAGAGAGTAAGAAGGACCCATCTGAAGGATCTGAGAAGGGAACTGAACAAACAAAAGCAATAGAGATCATCTTTATTGCATAGCTCTGAATGCCACACTTTGAGTCCTATGAACAGGCTTGGATATTATCACTGAGATTATATTTCATGATAGTAACAGCTGGGAGCAGAGATTGTTTAGAATAGGTAAAAGACGTTTTTGGCAAATTTAAATTGGAAGTATCTGAAAATGTGTTTGTAAAACTAGGTAAGATGAAGAAAAAAGAAAGATTAATGACTGGAAGAATATAAACAAAACAGGCAACAGCACAAAGATGATTGCAGACAGGGAAGAATAAGGACCAAGGATAGGACTGGAAAAAAATGGAGGAATGAGAAGAAACAGCGTGTTAAAACAGAAATCACAGGGGAGGTTGCCTTGAAGGCAGGGTGAGTGAGAAGACGATTTAAGTCTGCCAAAAGATCCAGGAGGTACAGCAAGCACTTGCTAAAAGACATTACCAGGAACACCTTGTAATTTGTCTGATTATCTGATCAGCAGTGTTCTGAGTACAGGTGATGTTTTCTGCCTCTGCTTTCTCTGGTATGTAGAGATTTGAAAAGCAATTTTAATGCTACAATTGTCCATCACTGGTGGAATCTGGTATCCTTGCTCACAGTGCCATATGCCACAGTATCTTCATCATGGGGCTTGCTTCATCTTGCTACTCCTTCTGTTCTTCCTCTTTGGTGATTCTGGTTCTTCTCTGCTTTCTAACATGAGATTTGCTCCTGTGAATTTTGTGCTTCATCTTCCTCATCATTTTTTGGACTTTTCTATTCCATGGATTCACACAGAACTTTTTGCCTTTTATGTGGAGACTGACAGAGAAAAAAATACTTGTCAGTTTCAAAGAAAAAAAAAGTGAAAATCCCAGCTTTTAAAAACCATCCTACTTTTCACTCACCTATGAAGACCACAAAGTTGGACTTGGTTAATCTTAAATTATATTTTATACTGTGTTTATTCACTTTTTTTCCTGGTTTCAAATAAGTTAGGATCTAAGTTTAATAATGCAAAACTTACATTCCAAAATCTGAAAAAAAGTTTTACTACTTCAATGCAAAAAGATCCCCAGTGCAAAGCAGTACATTTCTATGGCCAGTAAATAAGCAGACCACTGTACAATTATTATGACTGTCATGATTATCATGCAAAAGTCTAGAAAATGTACCAATTTAATCCAAACGGTATGATATTGTACCAGAAAAAAAATAGAAATAGCTTATTTGCAAAAGTAAAGCTGATTTAATGAGTTTAGTCGAGGGTTTTAGGGGATAAATAATTGGAAAAAGCAGAGAAGTCGTGAGGTTCTTGAGTAATTTTTCAGTTCTAAAAATAAAGCAAGTGTCAGTGAAGGCTGAATAATATTCAGTATTATTACTGACAAAAGAACTAAATTTTAACAATCAAGTTTAAATAGCACAAGGAAGGACAGTTCTTAAATCACATGCAATGTTGGTTTTTGAATTTGTGTTAGCTTTCCAAGATTCTACTTATTTAAATGCTGTCTAATAGGTTTTAACTTGCAGTATTCCTTTCACAGTGAGGGACACAAAATATCTCTTACATAACAGCCTCTAGGTGACACAGGCCATCAGCTTTCTGGATTTCAAACCTCTCCACTCTTCTGAGAATTCCTTTGGGAATTTCATCTGAAATTTTCATGCAACAGTCAAAGGCCCCAGGAAACAAAGCTAAAAAGAGGAGTAGCAATGTTAGAAACAACACAGATATGAGAGGGACAAGTCACAGTTTGCACAGAATCACAGAGGGGTTGAGATGGGAAGGCACCTCTGGAAGTCATCTGGTCCAGCCCCCTGCTCAAGCAGGGCCATCTGGTGTCTGGGTCCTGCTTGAGGTCTGCTCCCAGCCCCTGATAATGTGATTAGCTTAATTAACTCCATTTTATGAGACAAGCAGCCATTCTGTGACCAAGCAAGTCATGTCTTCATACCCCTTCCCTCATTATCAGGCCCTGGATGTCCTGAGAAACAAGAGGCAAACCAATCAGACTTCAAACCAATCAGACTTCTATTTCTATTCCCTACCAGCCCCCAGCCTGCCATCATTCCTCCCTAGATGCAGGACTTTGCATTTCCCCTTGTTGAACTTCATGAGTTTCCTCTCTGCCCATTTCTATGTCAGCAAAATCATGTGGTGCCTCAGCTACAGCTCCCAGTTTGTTATCATCGGCAAACATGCCACAGGCATATTCTGTTCCATCATCCAGGTCTTTAATGAAGGTGTTGAACAGTATTGTTTCCCCTGGTGACCCCTGGGGTTTGTGGCACCGATTACAACACTCTGGACCTGGTCCTTCATTCAGTTTTCTGTCTGCCTCAATCTTTACTTGTCTACTCTATACTTTGTCAGCTTGTCTATGATGATATTACAAGAGATGGTATCAAAGCCTTTCCTGAAGTCAAGGTACCCAAAACCCATCTCTGTCCTCTTGACCAATAAGCTGGTCACATTATTGGAGATGGCTGCAAGGTTGGTCAAGCACGATCTCTCCTTCATAAATCTGTGCTGACCACTCCTGATGACTGTCTTATCCTTCAGATCTTGCAAAATGCTTTCTCAGAGGATTTTTTTCATCACCTTCCCAGGGACTGAGATGAGGTTGAGCAGCCTATAGTTCTCTGGATGTTCCTTCTTGCCCTACTTGAAGATGGGGTAATACTTGCCCTCTTTCAGTCTTCAAGAACCTCTCCCAGTTGCCATGACTGTTCAGAGGTAACTGACAGTGGCTTCCCAATGTCATCAACCAGCTTCCTCAGCACTGATTGTGGCCCATCGTATCTGTCCTGTGGCCTTATATATGTCCTGTTTTTAAAAGTGCTCTCTAGTTTGGTCCTTCACTGCTGACAATAAATCACCCTTGCTGCAGACATTCCCTCTGGTCCCAGGAACCTGGGATTCTTGAAGCCTAGTTTGCATGTTAAAGAGTAAGACAAAGAAAGTGTTGAGAACCTCAGCCTTACCCGTGTAATTTGTCACCAGTTGCTCTGTTTGATTTAGTGGTGGGTTTTCATATTCACTCCTCTTTCTTTTGTTATTTATGTACTTGTGGAATATTTTGTCACACATCACATCCCTTGACAGATTCAACTCCAGCTCAGCTTTGTCTTTGTCCTCCCTAGCCTTACTCCTGCACGATCAGACAACCCTATACTCCACTTGGGTCACCTGGCACTGCTTCCACCCCTTTGTTGTACACATTGTTTTTATGTTCTGGTGCAGTTAAAACCTCTGAGCGCATCCAGCCAGGCCTCCTGACACATTGCTTGGGTTTCTGTTTGTCAGGACAGACCTTTCTGATGCTTGGAGGGGTTGACCATTGAACATCAGCCAGCTCTGCTTGACCCCTCTTCTATCCGGGATCATATTCCATGGGATTCTTCCAAATTTCTGAAGATGCTGTAAGGCTTATGGACACTGTAGCCAGTGCTGCCTCTGATTTCATGCCCCTGGCTAGGTCTGCCCTGTTTGCAAGTATCTGGTGAGTGCTTTTCTGTGCCAGTTCCTGGATTACTTGTCGTAGAAGATGTCATCAGTGCACATCAAAACTTATGGATTGCTTGAGCGCTATTGTATTGCCTGTCCAGCAAATATGAGCATAGTCGAAGTCCCCCCACGAAGACTAAGGCCTGTGAACATGTGGATTTTCCAGCTGTTTGAAGAAGGCCACAACTTCTTCTTCCTGGTCAGGAGGTCTATAGCAGACCCCCACACTACCATGTCACCCCTGCTGGTCTGCCCACTAATTCTGACCTGCAAGCTCTCCGCTCATCGCCCATCCCCAGGCAGAGTCCATGCACTCCTGCTGCCCTCTTGTATAAAGGCCAACTCCCTCTCCTTGCCTTCTAGCCTGCCCTTCCTAAAAGCCCATATCCCTCAACTGCAGCACAGCAGTGACATGAGCCACCCCTGCACATGTCCCTGAGCCCAGCGGGGTCCACGCCCTGCACCTGCAGCCACACGTCATACTCTTGTTTGCTGCCCATGCTGCACGCCTGAGTGGAAGGGCAATTCGGAGTGCTGTCAAGGGCTACTTATCTTCACAGCTTTTGTGATGAGATACTGTCCTCTCAGTTTCTCCCACAAGAGAGGTAGGTGATTTAGTTGTTTAAATAACAGTTTCCTTTACCCCTCCTTGTGCATGCAGATGTAAATGTTTGTAACAGTTATATAAAAGTAATTATAAAATATTTATTTTTACTTGTGGAAGATTACCAACATTAATGACACCGGAAGTATCAGGAGTATAATTTAAAAGCTCTGCCTTTTGAGGTCAAATCAGGTCCATTATCTTTTGTTATCTTTTTGAAATTATTAGTGCTCTTGCTGGGCTTTGTGTTTTCTTTTACCCCAAGGGCTCCCATGGTTGAATGTGTTTCCACTATGGAATTATCTCCTGCAGATTTTTTCCTGTTTGCTCTTACTGTCTTGAAAATAAAAAGTCACTGAACTCTAAAAAGCAGATCATAAATCTATGTGGGTTTTTATTTTTTAAGACAAATACTAACATTTTGGGGTTTGATTTTCTTCTGTGCTAGTACAGAAATAGATCTTCTAAAAGGGATTTCCTCCATCAGTTCAAGGACAAGCAAAGCTATATTGCTCAGGGATTTATCTAGGATGAAGATCTCAGGATTAAACCCGTGCTTCAAAGTGAGCACAGCAAGGACCTCTGTGTCCCAGACCTTTAACTAATGTGGGAGAAGTGAGGAGAGAGTCTTCTTCCTATTTGTTTTCATTTTTCTTTCTATCCATGCTTTCCCTAGGTAATCATTTAGCCTTGAACACAAGTCATGAGCTAGAAAAAAAAGAGAATCAATGTCTGTGGCATTGTATTTCCCCATCCCTTTTGCTACTAAATTGGCTACCCTGTCCACATGGCTCTCCCCGCCCCTAGTCCTGACCGCTCCCGCGGGTTCTCCCTATTGGTCTCCTGGTACCCCAACTCCACCCATGCAGTCCATGTGCTCTCTCCGCCCCCCTCATCCCCAGGTAAACCGAGGGGTCCGTGCCATGTGACTTCCTCTCTGCATTGGGGTAGTGCTCTGGGCACTGGGGCAGCAGCCCTCTCTCCTTTGGGGCAGCGCTCTCTGCCTGGCCTGGCCCTGCCGTGTGCTGGCTCCCGACCTCTGGGAGCCAGCACATGGGCCGGCGCTAGGCTCCTGGGGCCGTGGAATAAAGACCTTCTCCAGNNNCTCCTGGGGCCGTGGAATAAAGACCTTCTCCAGTCCCATGCGGAGAACCTTCTCGCCTCCTTTATCATCCATCTCTGTTGCGGAGCCACAGCCGGCTGGAGCAAGTGAGGGGCAGCCTGGAAGAGGCCACGGGACGCAGCGCGGCTGCTCTGCCTAAGAGACCCCCACAGCGCTCTCCGGGCAGGCTGTGGCATGCCACACCAACGCAGGAACTACACACCGCAACAAATTTCAGCCTCTGTCAGCAGGAGATATGAAGTCTGTTTAAAAATTTTCCTGTAAGCAAGACGATTGTGTGCTCTGCTCCTTGCAAGAGTGCTTGCTGAATGCTGGAATAACTGATGCCGGCACAGCTGTAGCAGTGAGCTCTAACAGCCAGCAATGGAGCCGCAGTCGCCGGAGAGCAATACAACTGCCCACTGCTGCTTGCTGGGGCATTTTGTACCCGTGGGCTTGATGACAGAGCCCTGGGATTTCACAGTCAGAAAGGAGGGGGAAAGACAGAAGCTGGCCCAGTAGTTGTCTCCTCGGCAACCCAGAGAGGAGGGCTATAAATAATCATATGGTGCAGAAGGGCTAATTAAGTGTGGAATGTTACCTGTGTTATTTCCCGGTTGCCCTTTGTTTTTCTCTCTTGGACAGCATACTTCTTGTGAAGCAAGTTAATTGATGTTCACAAATGGAAATTCAGCTCATTGAGCACCACTCAGTTTAAGTTTTTTTCTGGGCCCTCAAGGTAGAGTTGGTAAAAATATAAACTTTTGTCATTGCCAGCTACCTCCTGACAGAAGGATTCTGTCAGATAAAAACTGAAGGAAGAGTAATTATATTTTAAACTCTATCTGATGTTGCTTGCTGTGCTTTTTGGAGAGGTCTAGTCCTGTACTTCTTTGGGGTCTAGTAAACTAAAATACTTGGCAAGACCAGTACTACCAACTCCTGTGGAATGGCTGAATATTACCAGAGGTGTTAGGGAGAACCAGCTGTCCCCTGAACTATTCCTCAACTGGTTTTGCTGATGCTTGGCTGCTATCTCTTGCCCTTATCCTACTTTATGTACTTAAAACCATCACTTGCTTTGATACTCAGATATGAACTATCAGCACTGCACTTTACAATGCAATGTATAGCACCATGTTAGCCATTTGTACACTTTGTAACTGAAAATTATGAAGTTAATATTGATGTACTTGTATAGCTTTGTAAGGAAAAATATACACAGGCTCAACCAAGGAAAATAAAGCAAAACTCTTGATGCATCCAGCTGGGCTTGTGTGTGTCTTGCTGACTGGCTGCTCTTTTGCAACAAACTTGAACAACGGGAGCTGCATCCTTTAGCAACTTGTTTAGAACTGCACCTTCATACACCACTTACATGACCAGAGTTGCCATTTTAGAGCAAATTCAATCACCCACTGCTCAGTCAATCTTTGACTCGAAGCACTGGATGCCACTGACATCCAACCCATGCAGCTGTACAAAAGCTGTGCCCCGCAGCCTGAGCACAGACAACAGGCTGCATGTGAAACTGGGGAATGTCTCAAAAGAAACCAGGCTGAAATTCTGCATAAAATGTAAATGAGTGGTGCTTATGTTCTTGCTAAAGAGGCAAGAGAATTTCTTATAGAGAGTCTGCTAGTACTTTTTATTAGAGGTATGTGCCTGGGGAGGCTTTCTTGTCTTCACAGTTGTGTATTCCTTGAGGAGTTCTGATGTGCACTGGTTTTTTAAAGAAAAAGAAGCTGTCACCTTTAAATACTTTTAAAATATTTTTGTTATGTGTATGAAAGCACAGCTACAACATGGAAAATAGAAATAGATAATCTGTGAATCATAGATGGATGCATGGCATGAAGGTCTTTCTGTCAGAGAAGATGAAAGTGTCACCAGCAACCTTCTGTTGACAGAGGCACTTATGGTAACTAGTACCTTTTTACATGGAAGTCAGTTTTAAAAGTGATTTTTTTTTCTGTGTGAAGAATGAGAGCAGTGAGCCAAGGAATTCCTGTATTTTCCCAAAGCTCAGGAGAACTGATGCTGCTGTCATGGAGCATTGAACCATCCCTTCAGCTCCATTGTTACTATTTCATTCTAATCCTGCAAATGGGAACAAATTATGAGATAATAAGCAAAGCTAATAAGTTCAGCCCAACCCAGGGCCATGGTTCTTTTGTGGTTTCAGCAATGAGATCAGGGTTATTAGTAATTTTTGATCTAAACAGCGGTTAAAAGGAAAGAACTGTGGTTTTGCACATGGATGTTGGAATGGCCTTTTTTGTGCCATTTATCAGTCAATGGGATTTTTTCAGTGCTTTTGATTTCATTTGTCTCTATCACTCAGTGGCACTGTAAGAAATACACAGCAGCTTACCCAAAAATTATTCAGACCTGTTGTCTGATACCGAGACTCTTAAAGCTAAAGGAGCTGCTGAAAGGACTGACAGGTTTAGTGATGGGTCTTGAGACAGGAGGGATTCCTCTGCTGTTATTTCAGCAGGTGATACTATCTATTTTGGTGTTTGTTTCCTGGGAACTCTCTCCAGGGAATGACCTGTTTTCAAAGTTATTTAGCACATGCATTAAAAAAAAAAAAAAAAAAAGGCTGAAAGTTGTCCCTGCAGAGAACAGAAGGGGTTGGAACGGAATAATCTTTAAGGTCCCTTCCAACGCAAACCATTCTATGACTGAAGTGAAATACTTGGGAATGGAGCACAGTGAAAACAAAGCCTCTCATGGAACAAGACCTCCATGAGTACTGTCCATTAGTCGGTCTTTACATTTTAGTTGATCACTATCAAATCTCTTTGGCTGCCTAAACTTTTTCCATTTCCTATCTGCTACCTGACCAAATTTAGTCCATAGAAACTTGTCTTACCCTTCTGCTCTACTTTTTTCATTGTCATTCTCAAACTTGAGAGCCTCATGTTAATCAGCCAGAGAAGGCTGGTCATCTAGGGTTCCGGCAAGAAATACTAAAAACAATTATTGGTGCATGCTCGGTTTCTGGGGCCACAAAGAACTTTTCCATCCTTCTTCAGTTTCAAGCTGGTATTCCTAGATTTGCCAAGTCTTTTAGGGAAACTGCTGTGCCTGATGAAGAGCCCTCCTGTGGCACACAGCAGGAGCGTGCCGGGCTCTTGTACTGTGCTTGGCTGCAGTTTCAGGCAGGTGGGACCGGGCAGGGGGTAGGGCAGAGCACTGGTAAGGAGAGACACAGCAGTCAGTGGTTCTGTCAGCCTCCTCCATAGAGAATTTAACAGGGCAGGCCAGATGAAGGAAAGAAGAGGAGATTATGCCACATGGAAATAGATGGTGAGTGATGGAGCCATTGTTTCCCCAACCCCTGTGCTTGCCCTTAATTATTGGTTTCATTTTGGTCTTTTTGACTAAGCATGATAAAGAAAAGCTGTACTTTAAGTGAGAAGAGTAGGGAAGGCATTTTTCCTTCCTTTCTTCATTTCCCTCCTCTCCAGACCCAACCCTGCCTTAGGCAGGACTTGTGCAGCTCTTTACTTCACAAGTTTCACTCCAGCAGTTACTGTTTTGACCAGGCTTTTGGTGGTCCCTCCTGAATCCCACTGGCAGCACACGGGAGCCTGTCAGTACTGCTGGCAGAGCACCTGGCTGACCTTTGTGAACTGGATGTGACCCATGGACTGCTGAGTGAAGGGCTGTGCTGTATTTGTTCTTTCACATAACCAAGAAAACCAGGACCGTTCTCGAATTTACACAAACTAAGGGAGCCTGGCAAATATGGGTAACATTATCAAGCAGGTTGGGTTCCCCCAGCATACTGTGTGGTCCGAGGGAATGCTTCTCTTGAATGGTGAGATCCATAAATCTGAGGCACTTTCTATGCTGAAATGTGAGACCTGCTGGTAATTGTGCCTCAAGTTCACCCTGAATGGTTGCAGCTCTGCACACATTGCACAAGTTTGGCACACCTGTGCTATTAGCAGCAGGCATTAGTGTTTCCTAATGGAATTCTTTTGTGGTTACAAAGTAGGCTTTGTACATCTGCAAAGAAAACCCAAACAACTTCTCATTGATTAACTGGATTAACGTCTTTCTTATTCAGAACATGGTGTGATATACTCTGGTATCAATACAGCCATTTCCACAGATGAGTTTCACCACTCAGTCCCATGTTGTTGGCTTATGAACATAGAATCCAGGCTCTGCCCTTGGAGGGAAAATTACTATCACATCACCTACACTTAATAGTAACTACTGTAAGGCAGCTTATTTAGCAGTCATTTCATAAAGCTGTCAGAAAGTGTTCCTCTCATTTAAAACAAACTTGAGGCTATTTTAAGAGTTCAGCACCCCAAGGCAGGTTTTTTCAGCTTAACCTAAAGCAAGCCAATAACTATTTTATTATGCAGAAGGCTCTGATCGTGGCTGACAGGTGAACAAAGCAGGATGCTAGGATTCTTGGCAAATGAACCATAGACATAGTCTGTAAAAACAAGGAGGTTGCTTAATAGCTGGACTTGAGAGGGGAACTTAAATGCTGAAAAATGCTCTAATGCATCCTACTATTTTGACATGATAATACACACAGTTACAGCACAGTTCTGAGACAGAGTTTAAAAGAAAAGATAGAAGGGGTTCTAAGCTATAACCATATAACCGTAAACAGTAATATGTAAATCTATAAAGCATGCTATATATAGAATAAATACAAATGAAGTTATGCAGTGATGCTTTTCCTGTTTTGCTATGAGGACAGCTGTTAATATGGACATTTTCAAAGTTGCAAGGCTGACTGGAGATGGATAGATGGGTATTTCATACAAGTCAGGATTTTCAGACGGGTCTTTGTCCCTCAAATCATGATCAGTTTGCAAGCTGTCTGCTCCATACAACATCCTTGGTGCTTGAATTACAGAGCATCAAGAAAATGCAGGCTGAAAATTGGCAAAACAGAGTGTAATACTGATGTGGTCAAAACCCCAGTAATATCTACTACCTTACCAGAAGGGAAAATTTCTGGTGTTCCTAGCAAAAACAAACATCACAATGTCTTGCATATTAAGATGCAAAAATAAGCTGTCATGTGAACATAAATCTGATTTGTTTCTATAAAGGAACACATTTTGAAAAGAGGGAACCCATCTCCCACACTGCACAGACCAGACTAACATTACTGGAATACGTTCAGTAGCATAACTCCAGATAACTCCTTTGGGAAGTCTCAGACAATCTTATTTAGTTGTTATTCCTATGCTGTAGCATCAAACATTTGATTCGGATGCTATTATTTGTATGTGAATCACCAAATTTCTCCCTTCATATCTTCAGGATGAAATACATGTAGGAGCTTCCAGAAGAGAACTTCTGTCTTCTCAAATTGAAATTCAAACAAAGAATATTTGGAATAAGCTCCATTGTCCAGCCTGCTGCATATTTCATGCAGTACTGCCCCCTTGACTGCAGGTGTGGCACCCTGTAAATCCCTGGCACTGAGATGTGATCATGGACGATTACCAGGATTTTTTAAAGCAAAATTGTAAAAACTGCTTTTTAATTATATTATGGGAAATGGGAGTAGAGGGGTGGAGGTTGTAGAGGGGGAAATCCCCATCACACTCTACAGAATACCTTGATCTTGTTTTCTGGCCTTGCCTGGCTGGGCCATGTTTAAGCCTGTGGCTAGGTGTGATTTTGGCCAACAGGTGGCTTTCCTGGCCTCTCTCAACAGCTACCAATTCACATCCACGCGCAAAGGAAACTTCTGCAAGTTTACATGTACCAACCCAAATCTTACTTGTGTATCTACTGTACCCTGAAAGAAATGGATGCATAATGCTGAGCCTAGGAAGTGAAAGCCTAGGTAGGGTTAAGCTCAAATCTGGTTCAGCTCAGGGTAGGGTGTGCCTGTGCCCAGCTAGCCACCTGCAGTTTTGATAATTTTTACTGTGGGTTCTGCCATTTGAGTATTGTAGCCAAGTATGGAGCATGTCTGGATGAGGAAAGTTAGGTGGTAAAGGCATTTCCCCCTGTCAGGTGGTTCAGTGTAAAAGAACACATTTAAGAGAACCTTTTCTTTGACCTGTGCACGAACGTGTCAGTCCTGTTGTGCAAGACCTTGCTGATTGGCCAGATCACGTATCTAGGAAAAAAGTGCTTGCAGAGCCTTCCCACGCCAGCAGGTGCAGTGGCCATTTTAACAGGGTAAGATTTCAAGGCAGATTTTTTCCCTGTGTTATCTAAATCTTCAAGGAATTCCACAATTCCTAATCCTAGTGAAGCCAGTAGAGCCTGAGAAAGGATCATTCTGAAGAAAGTGCTCCAGAATCTGAGTTACCTTCTCTGTGAGTAGTTTATTTTACAGTAAAAAATACAAAGAAAAATTAAGAATTCAAGCACAGAATTGCCTAGTTGGTTTTGAAAACTTTTAAAGTCGTTTAATTTTGAAAATTTTTAAAATAATTGTAAGTGTAAAGTTAAATTTAATTTTCAAGTGATATTGGATCTCCTGAATCCTTGAGACATGCTGCACTGAATGCACAGCAAACTTCTGCTGGGAGAAATCAGTTACTTGAAGTCTGTCATAAAAAGGTTTTTTGAAACCTCTGCCACCCAGGGCAACTTTACTTTAAAGGAAGAAGACCAAGTGATTTTCTAAACAGATTTCTTCTGGGAAGCATGTAAAGGAGGAATTTACACCAGAATTTGAGAGATCCCTTTAAACCAATACTGACATTTTACTAGGTGTTCCCTCAGGAAATCACTGCTTGTAAAGGTCTTACACCTTCAGCAGCTAAAATCTTCCTGATAATGTTTCCTATCACAAATAACTCACATGGCTTTTCCTTGCTTAAGCCACTTCACAGAATTATAACGTGCCCACACCTGTTGTGGAAACATCAGGTTTGCAGAGGAAATTCTCAGGTGAAGCCCTGACTCCACTGAAAATGCCAATTGCTCTGTGGAGTCAAGGCAGCCAGGTTTGACTTTTTGAAGAAAAGCAGCATAGACCTTTAAGCTATTACCTCTGGTCCTGTGCAGAGCTGCAAAGGCTCAAGCAGACACAATTCCAGGTAGACACACTTCAGGTCCTTTTTTTCTTGAAGAGATTAAAGTATAGAAATAGATAAAGTACAATTTTACTTACTCTCAGACGTCTGACTAACCGTGACTGCTAGAACAACCAAAAGAGTGACAAATTTAATGTCCATTCCTCCTTGGAGCTGTGGGAGCACAGCCACCGAGCAGGTGGTGAGCTGCAGGACTAACACCTGACCCTACCTGCTGGCTGCTGGGGATGAATGTGCCTTAAAGCCCCACCCTGAGCAGCAACTTGGCATCAGCTCCATCCTATGTGGCACTCTGGACTTCAGCAGGATTCCTCCTCTCACCTGTAGACACCTTCACCTGTATTCCTCCTCACACCTGTAGTGTGGTTCAATGTTTTGCCAGATGGGAAGATAGGCTGTATTCCACACAGTTCCCCAAGAGGGTATTGCCTTACAGCCAGATCCTCACAGCCCTCCTCACTGATGAGTCTCTTCAGCAACAGACTTGCCAAGGGTAAGAGTACTTCAGAAACAAGTACTAGCAGGATGAAGGACTAAGAAAAAAAACCCTCTGCTATTAAGTGTCAACTCCATGGAAGCTACACAAGCAACGCCCTGGGCCAAACCTGCTGTAGCATGAAGAGGTACAACCTCAAGGAGACCCCAGCCTTGTTCTAGCTTTGCATTTGACCTATGAATTTTCAGTCTGTAAGGACCATATTATTCCTATCAGACCTGGCTTTCAGCATTGTTTCAAAGCTTCCAAACCCCTAAAAAGATATCTGTGTGGTCTCAGTCTGAACTGAGCACTGTGGCTATAAGGGTAGCAAGCAGCTGCTGTACTCCACCACTGCCAGTGCAGTGCAGGCTGCCTGCTTTGACCTTCCCCAGGGCTGAACTAGAAAAACTCATCGGGGAATTTCCTAGACTGTTCAACCAAGCTCATCTTTACTCTGGCTCATTACACCATTCTTACTATTCCTAAATTTCCAGAAGAGAAGGTAGAAGAAACTGCTAACCTCAGGGACTTTAGTCTATACTTACATTGTCCCAAGAGTGGTTTTGCAATATCATCAAATAATAAATTAATAAAGTGCAATCAACCTTTCTGGCTATCAGTGTTTTATTTCATAGCTGTTGGTTTCTGCTAGTCACTGTTATCTACTGGATAAGAGACCAAAGAAAATCCAGGCTACTACACTTGGATATGAAAGTCTACTGTTAAAATGAAAAAGAGTAGAAGATAATGTGTGTCGTTTAAAGTATGATTTCGGGGAAGAAATTTATGTTGAAATCAGCAAGTTGATTAATTGTCACCATTTAATTACAGTGAAAAATCTGTATCATAAAAGCTAAACCACATCTGGCCAAGACAGATCACAACATCTTTATTAACCTGAACCTACATAAAGACAAGAGTATTAGCATCATTATTGTTCTTCAAAGTAGCATGAAGAAGAACAAACTAGATTAAAAGTAATACAGTGAGACAGGTGCTTTGGGAGTAACATGTTAAAGAAGCAGCTTCAGTCAGAATTAGATTTTGTATTCCAGTGTCTGGTTGATGCTGCAAGCCAGGATGCTTTGTTTCCTTGCAGATAATTAGTTTGTTCTGGCAAATGCTTCATGTGGGATGATACAGTTTTAAAGATCTGATACAGATTATAAGGGTCTTTCCACAGCAAGAGTATGGAGTACAGAGAGCTGTAGCAGTGATGGGGATGAAGGAAGAAGCAAAGCATCCTGTGTTTCTTAAGACCTATTCCTGTATGACAAGTTCTAAGTGTTCCCCAGAGGTTCAGACACACACACCTCCCGTGTTCTCAAAACCACAGAGTTAATACAGGTATCTGGGTATCATTTTCTCTGCTGCTGGCAACAAACAACAGCACACTGAATAAAACCTCTTTCAGGTTGAGCTCAAGTTTTATACCTCATGTTCCTCTGTCTTATGTTCATGGTGTCATTTATAGGTACAGAATAAAATAATGGCCACTTACTTCAAAATGAAAGTGCAGCAAAGAAACTAGGATTGTGTCAGACCCAGAGCATGCTTCCCACTTTATGGAGGCTATAAAATGTGTCAACAATTTAAAATGCTAAACCTATTGGAGCAGGACAAAATGTAAACTGAGAAACAACATTGATTTATGAGACTGAGAAATTAAAAATAAAAACAAAGTAAGAGAACAATAGCAAATATTGTGCTATGGCTCCACATGAATGTGCAGGCAGCCATCCAACTTACAAAGGAAGAAGGTGTTAGCCAGAAATTCTTTTCCAAGAATTGGGCTGACTGAGTTGACAGTGGCATTAGTTACAAGTATAGCTGAAAGAAGGCAAAGAGTTTTATTGACATATTGACTTAGATTGCATTCAAAGCTCAAATCAAACCACTAACTTGCAGGCAGAAACTTGCAAATGAGAAGCTAATCATTCTTCTATCTTGAGAAGCAAAGTAAATGCTTGTTTTAATCCTTTGTGAATTTCTACCTTGTAGTTGCGGAAGTAGAACGGCTAGAAAGGCTAAAACTGGCAGATCATTTAATCTGATTTTCAGTTAAATTGATTTTTCAGTTTTTGAGCAGAAGTTAATGATTGTAAATTCTTTACTTCTGTGTGCACTGTAATATAATGCCCTCAGCTATATATACCTTTCTCCAGTTACTGAAGCCAAGGCAAGAGTAAATGCTCCTTCCTTCACCCTTTCCTTGCAGTTAAACAATCTTCTTTTGCAACCGGAGTGCTGATTGCTGAGGAAGACTAAGTCCAGTTTGCTAAAGCAGGTTAATTCATGTTAAAACAACTTTGGATCTTTACTGTTTCCAGCAAGATTTAATTTGATGAGCAATTCTAACACATTGATAGATGCAATAGGCTTATCACAGTACTTCCTATTACTCTGTAAATGATCCTAATAATCAACTCTCAATAATAATTTTTTTTTTCTAATTTGGTTTTAATCATGAGTGGAGAGATTTCACAATGATTTAAAATTACACTGTGGACTTCCTAGAAATGTCTCAGTTGTTTATGTGGTTGTCAAAACCCGAAATTGTGGCCTCCTCAGATGTACCCTATTCTAGACTGCATCAGCTGACCCTGTGCCTACCATGACCCCCCAACTTTAAAATGGTCTGCATAACTCTCATTCAGCCTTCTGCATACCAGAAATTTATCTCTGGGTACTTTACTGTGGGGGAAAAAAAAAAGAGTCCAGAAGAAAGCTTTGAGCTGTGAAAATTATTAGTGGTTAATATGCAAGCTCCAATATGCAAGCCAGATGTAGTCCTCTGCCCAGGAGGGAGGGTATGAATACAGCCACACCTCGGGAAAGCTCCCCAGCAGCCAGCCAGGGCCTCAGTGGGATCTGTCTTACACTCAGCAGTACATCTTATGGGTACATGAAACAGGGAAGAAACTTGAGGAGGGACTGGAGCGCCCATTCCCCTTGCACCAGGTGAATGTTCCCACAGATGACGTTCACATGCTCCTGCTGTGCTCAGCCTCCCCAAGGCTCTCTGGTGCACAGAATGGCAGCACTTGCAGGAGTTGCTGAGACGCTTGTCTCTGTGCTACTGCCTGGCCCCTAGGGCATGGAATTCCCATTTCCTGACTACTAGATTTTGACAGAATAGGATGTAAGTTGAGTTCTTTGGAAGAAAATGCAGGTTTTTGTTCTGAAATGATGTTTTGGGCTTTACAGACCAAGAAGGCAAAGGTCCCAGCTCTGACTGCAGTGCTAAAATTCAGAGAAATACCTAGTGTTTCCCCATTGTCCATTTCAGTAACTGTTTATTAAGGGTATTTTGAATTCCATCCGGAGCAGCTGACACAGAAAGTCACAGACAGACAGACACACTCCCCTGGCATTTTACCTGGAGGTGGCTGAATGGACTTAAGGTCTCCCTGTGGCCGCAATTATCATCACCAATGGAAACAGCACAGAGAAAGCCCCTACCTCTAGTACACAGCAAAAGGGATCATTCCTCACAGGGCAGTGCTTTGGAGGCCAAACCACAGGAGGAGGAGAGAATGCTGTGGCACAGCTGCTAACAGAGATGAGAAGCTGACTGGCATCTGAAAGAGAACTGAAAATCTCTCTGAAGTGAGAACTATGAGAAAACTGAGGCTGATACAAGCTCTGTGATTCTGTTCCTCTCTGAAGGAATGAAACAGACTGAAGGGAAGATGGCCATCAAAATGTTGCAGACTAGAGAGGCAGACACCTAGGAAACAACTACTGGAGACGCAAGGAGTACCATTTGATAGAATGCTGTGATAGCATCATGTTGCAGGTGTTGAAACATTCTGGGAAGTCAGCCCTGAGCAGAGGCCCAGGATTCACCTCAAAAATTTACTTCAAGACTGCCAAAGAATACATTAGTGCTGGTGAACTGAAAATCTTGGCTTCTAATGGCACGTTCCCATCATCTGAGATAGCCAAATTATAACCCTTTCCATACATCCGGGATGACATTTAAGGCTGGCACACTACTATGAAGCATTAGAAGAAGGACCCAATTTATTGAGGCAGTGAGCAAAAGGACAAACTGAAGACCCTTCCCTTCCCAATCTCTATTTTTAAAAAAATTAATCATAATTCAGAGGACCACAAGATGTGTGCTGAAGAGAAAGAATGGCAGATATTTTCCATGGCTGATTGGCTCAGGAGAAAACCTGATGGTGCAGTGCACAAGCAGGAAATAAGTACACTGTGATTTGTGTCTTTAAACAGGACAAAGACCAGTAATTCTGCATGCTTCCTTATTATTTTAACAATAAACATACTTTCTTGACTACATAGCTTAGTTGTTCTTGAAACTAAATAAAAAATACGACATTTACACCAGTGTCTTCACAGTCTCTTTCCAACTCTATTTCCCAAGAGACTTTGCCTTTTGTCATGACAAAGCTGAGTGCCAAAGACCAGGAACCCCTAAGTTTTGTACGGGGTTTTTGTGTCCTAGGCCTTAACTGACTTTTTGAATGAGGAAGTGAGTCTGTGATTTTGATTCCAAAAGGCAAAAGCCAAAACGGGGGATGGACAGAAGGTCTACTTACAAACGTGAAATCTCATGCCCTACAGAGGCAGTATCTGCCCACACAGGTCAGTGGTCTGGATCAGCATGATGTTTCTAACCTGCTTCTCCCAAGTCCTAAAAAACTTGAAGTTGTCTTTCTGGACATGATGTATACCGAAGCATCTATTCTGATCTCCCTAACTTTTAAAACCCAACATTGTACACATAGGATGATAACAAAAAGTGACATATGTTAAATGGAAATGCATTAAATCAAGATTTTTAAAAAGGTTGGTGCTCTTTTCTACCAACATAAATAAACACAGAAATGTTCTGGTGTTACACGTTTACGGTCAGAGAGGCTGACGCAGGACGAGCGCAAACATAACCGCACACAAGGTTATACCAACACAAGTGTGTGTGGAGCACGTGCAGCACATTGCAGCAACGCGTGGGGAGCAGCAGCCTTGCACCAGTTTTACAGGGGACAAATGTGATTCTACCTCTTTTCCTAACCCAAATTCACTGACTGTGACAGTAGTTTGTGAAGTCATTACCAACCTTGAACTATGATCTCTTGCAGCCCTTGTTTATACCAGGAAATTAAATTTTGTCTTATAAACCATTATGCTTCATGTTACATTTTTGTTATTTAGCTAGCACTGAGGCTTTGATACAACTTCCCATGACCTCAGGTCTGCCAGGTAAAAGGTAGCTGTCCCCTCACAGCTCTGAGGCCTCTGAGGCTGTGCTGCACTCATCAGGCTCACACAGCATACTTGGTTCTTCATTTAGAGCCAAATTCACAGCTCCTTTAAGCCCAGTGTAGGCCAAGACTTCTTTTATGCTTTCTATAGCCCAGGCTGAGAAATGTGAGGGTGACACTACTGAAGGATCTTCCCTTTCTACACAGGCCTTGTGGCCCACTGCAAAACGCGTTTTCAGTCTGTCTTTGCATAAACTTCCTATCAATGCCCAGTCTGTCTCTGCCAGGTAGCTTGGCACAAGTGGTGAAACTCGCCATGCAAGGAGCAGTCATCCAAAACAGCTTCTTCCCCATGCCATTTTCTTTTTTTTGGTCCTTTTTGGGTTTTTTTAGAATGGGAATAACAAATAACTTCAGTGTACAACTCCATTATGTGTTAGGATGAAGCACAGTATACAGGACTGCAGTTGGGTTAATTTCTACTGTCTCATTTGGAAAAAATCAGATTTGCCATGCTTTTGAAAAAGATCTATTCTACCAACAATGAGACACAGAGAGACTAAATTTTTGAACAGTAAAATGATGCTTGAATTTGATATAGATCCTCCCCATCATTCTCTATGAAGCCATTGTCTCAGGAAAACATACTTAAGAATTTTTTTTAATATGAATTTAAAGGAAAAGCACAAAAAGTGTGGGATTATTCCTGGCCACTCTCTTTTTGGAATACCAGAAGCATGAATTTTGCAAGTCCATGGGGTATGGGGAATGCCAACAATTTGAAAAAAGAAGTAATAATTTGCATTCATTAGTTTTAGTTTACATTTATGAAGTCTGTTACTTTAACTAAAGCAAGATTAGAATCACTTCCTCTATTTTTATATTTTTACAGTGAAATGTTACCTATGTGATATAAACCAAATTATTTATATTGCAAGACTACTTGGGCACAGATTGTCCTACTGTTACACAACATCTAACATAATGAGTGACTGAAACCTCCCTGCACTACCCAGGACAAATAAACTATTAATAAGAATATTATTAATAATATGTAATAATACATTCTATGGTTCTTACTTATGAATACTGAAAGGACTTTGGTTATTGGATTTGGCCTGCCTCTCTTTAGGATTCCACTTAAAGAAATCTGGTCACCAAATATTCCTCATTTGCAGTACAGGTTGTATCATGAAACCACCACAGCAAACCAAACTCATCTCACAGCCAGCAGATCAAGGTTGCACAGATGTAAAAGAGTTAATTTGATTTGTGAAGATAGACAGATATAAATTTGCACTTAAATGTGTTTCAGGTTATGTTAGCCACTTGAAGTTGGGCAAGTAACTTTTTGGTTAATCTCATTTACACTCTAATACTACTGACTGTATGTTTCGATTTAAGGATGGACCACCCTGAATTGTCCACTCCTTCAGAGATCCGGTCTTTGGGTTGCAACAGAAATCAAACAGGAATAAGAGACAAATCTTTCAAGCAAATGCTGACTGTCCTGCCCAGGGGCGGTTCTGTGCCCTCCAGTGGACACGACACACACTGTCTTCCTGTAATCTCTTTCAATACCTGTTTTCTTCAAGTTATCCAGTGGTTTCCAGTCCATCAAATACTTGGATGGAAAGAGTCCTGCACAGGTGTATTTATTGACTAACATGGGGCATGGAATTGATTTACTTTGGCAAATGAATTTGATATCTTAGTTCCTCATCACTATTCCAGATCCCATTTCCTGGCACTGGAAAGTTGTTTGCAAAACCTGCTCTGTTTTTGTAGTTTTAAAACCCAAACTATTTCATCACTGTAGGTCAGCTATCAGGAAGTGACTGGTACATACCATTTAACCATGAAGCTAGTCCTTACAGAGTTTGAAACAAGCTCCTCTCTAGAGCAGTCTTTTTCTTGAAGAAGAACATTTCATCATAACATTCTCCATTCAGCTCTACTTCTTCAGCTTCAAAGAATTATCTTTGAACACACTTATTGGCCCAGCTACCCCACTTGTTCATATTAGACAATAAGCTTTTTTTCCTCCTATAAACTAATTAGGGATCTAGTGAGATTGGGTAATTCTTAAGAAGCACATTGGAAACAAATGTGAAGTGCTACCACCAGGAGAGTCATGAAGATAGAGGAAAGAAAGGAATAGCCATGGACTGGAAGAAAGAAAACAAGTGGCAGTGAAGTTTTATTTTGATAAAGTATGAAGGAATAGAACATTCAATAGTGTTGAAGTGTATTTTCTCTATGTCCCAACTGTTCATGTTTGTGCATGTTCATGCTTCTGTATGGCTCAACTGTTTTGACTTTGAAAGCCTAGCAGAAAACCTTCAGAACACTGATAAACGAAATTTTATTCTGTATTGAACTCTCCAAGTTCTCTCCTTCTGTGTGAAGCAGCTAAAGTATGCAAAGTATTTGGGATAGAAAGGAAGCAGAAATAGCACACACCCTTTGTAAACATAACAGGATGTGAGTGTTTTCAAACAACATCTCCAATGCAAAGCATTCTGTTGCG
>VZRQ01011267.1:29044-56190 GCA_013397975.1 Machaerirhynchus nigripectus | reverse complement strand
ATATAGCACAAACTTGGAAAAGTTTAGTAGAAGCTGTTCTCATTACTGAGAACATCAATGTTTATTACCTCGGTGGATGTAATTATGTCAGTATGGAATCTCAACTGAAAAATAAAGCTTCCATCTCCAGCAGTAAAGTAACTCCTGCCAGGGAAACTGGAGAGATGCACTGGCATAATGAAATACTACCAGTGCCAGGAAAGTAACGTGTTGTCTACCTTTAATCCTTTGAGAGGTGCTTCCCCCAACCCCTCTGGGCATCACCTACCACCAGCTGAGGAACAGAGCATTCTGCCACACTCAGGCAACTCACCTTCGCCTGTGCATTTGAAACCTTTCCCCTTGCACGTAAGCTTGGCCTTTGTGCACACTGTGTGGCAATGAGAACAAACTCATTGAACGGCCAGTCCACCTGTAAGGCAGGGAGGCAGAACAACTGCGTGAAGAAAAAAGCCACAGCAAACCAATTCTGCCTTCAATCCTTTGTTTTCCAATAGACTTTTGCATGCTATCAATTAGTTTCTTCCAAAGGAGATTCACCTAGAGCGTGTTATGTAAGCAGTTTGGACAGATTCTGATTAAATGTTCAGTGCATGCCTAGTCCAAGGCATTTTCCACCTTTCGTTGAATACCTTTCCTAACCATGACAGGTGAATGCTTGTTAGTATGTGCCAAAGGCAAAACCAGTTGTCCTTAGCACTTCCAAAGCTTTCTATCTGTTCACTATAACGAGGGGAAATGCTCACACTTGGTGACTAAGAAAACATGTCCTTTTTCTGCAAAGCCAATCCAGGCAACAGAGAACTACAGAATGGTGCCAACATTCCTCACTTAGAGACAGCAAGAATATACTTACTTGTAAATCAAGTCACTGCCAAACTGGTTTTCTTATCTGAAATGAGTTTTCAAGAAATTTGATGATTCAACAAGACTTTCAGTGGCTGAAATTCATTGGGGAAAAAACCCTCTTTTTTTGAAGCTCATGATTTTCTTTGTAACAGAAGCAGGTTTTAAGACAGATGGAAACCACTGAAGGATGGAGCCCCATGCAGCACAACCTCAAGCCATGGTCTCCCTTAACCAACTGCAGCACCCGTTCTTTGCGCTGAGACTGCAGATGGCAGCAGCAGATACAGCCCACATCTCCCTGGTAGTGCTGCAGAGCAGTATCAGGGGTTCTAACTGCAATCAATGTTTATCATGACAGTATCAGGCGATCAGCTTTTCTGTATTACCACAGAGACAAGCTCCACTTTATGATACCTAAACATAGCCTCTTCTGTGTTGAGTTTCAAGGGAGAAAAAGGTGCAAACTTTAAACAAATTTCATGTTCCTAGTCTTAAGTCCCCCATACACTGAACCTAGAACAAAAAGTAAACTGAAGCAAAGATTTAGCTCTGAAAATTTCAGCCATAATAATTACTCCAACTGAAATCGTGACATCTTTCAAATCTGTGTTTAGACAGATTTTGACAAAATTGTCTAACTTTACAATAAATGCTTCATCTGCATTTTAAAAGTTAAAATTTATTTTAAAAAGCTGGTCATCCCTGTGCTGAAATATGCCATTCTAGAAGCAACTATAGCATCAGTGCCTCCTAAGAACTGCCTCCAGTTGTTTCACTTTCTAATATTTACATTATTATGTTACATGTCAAAGAACCCCTGGATAAAACAGTCTGTAAAGAGACAGCTTCCTTCTCCAGCAAGAGGAAATCACATGAAGGACA
Source organism: Machaerirhynchus nigripectus (assembly GCA_013397975.1). Lineage (NCBI taxonomy): Eukaryota > Metazoa > Chordata > Aves > Passeriformes > Dicruridae > Machaerirhynchus > Machaerirhynchus nigripectus. The sequence goes on along the minus strand of VZRQ01011267.1, from coordinate 54,459 downwards.
GGAAGACAAGCCCAGTCTACAATCCCAATTATAGTCATGTACCATCTAGTTGGAACAATCTGTGACGACTGGAATGCAACTCTGTACACCAGAAACATACGTCTCTTTTAGGAAGAGACAAATCACATTTTAAACACCACTGAATAGACCGAGAAGCCACACACTGAATACAAATGGTCTCTGTGATTGTTTACTATGAGACAGATGTCTACCTCTTACATTTGATACACCCAGCTGAGGTATCTGGTACACTGAGAGAGTGGGACTATGCTATCATCCAACCTAGGTCAAGCACCAGGAGAGCACATGAAACACTGACAGTGTCTGTGTAGCCCTATAAAATTACTAGAAATAGCATTTGGTCAACACTTATATAGATATTTAATGCAAGATGCATGATGCTAGAGCATGTGGAATTATTTTTCACTTTGGGGAAAAATTACAAATAAATCACATGCACACATTTTTATAGTGTGAAGTTCTGAGTGCCTCTGCTTTGCTTATTTATGTTTGATGAACAAGGCTTACAGAACACTCACACAAAAGATGCTGGCAAAGCACTCAAACTTTCACCTTAACATAACATGTCAAATTGAAGGGAAGATCTATCTCTACATGGACTAATGAAACAAAAATTATTTGTGTTAAAAGGTCATGCTAGCTAGAGCATTTTTTACCAAAACTCCCCAAGCCACTACTATGTTTCCACAGTAAGACTAAGAAATAACTGAGTGTAGCTACATATTGTATACAGCTAAATAAACAAGATGACACAGATGATTTTGTTGGAAATATATTGATAAAGCCTTATTACTTGAATCTTACAGTATTCACTTGGCCCAGAAACACCTCAAATTTTTAGAGCAGTCACCACAAACTGTGCTTCTAAATTTCTGTCAGTAATACATAAAGAGGAGTTGGTTTTGATTATCAGCAATTCGAATGGAAATGTGAAACTAGAAGCATTCTACTTTCTAAATTCCTTATGCCAATATTATGTCCACTACCTTTGATTTAATTTATTTTCCAGAGTTACTGTACCAAGCTTCTTTGGCTTATCTGTAAAAACTGATGTGAATGAGTGGACAGCAGTTTAAGGAAAATACCCCACACCAGGCAAGGAGTTCTTGCTCAATGTAATTTTTAAAGGGAAAAATGAGATCAAAGTAAGTTTAATTTCCCTTGGCAACACGAGGAAAGCTCCAGGGATATTACTAACATTCCTTGGCCAAAGGAGTTGTTTCTGCGGTGGTGGATATAGCAACAGCAACTTGGCCAATTACCCCTGCAACAGTTTCATTACACAAATCCAGTGCTACACAGACTGTTCACTTGTATTTACTACGACAAATGCTTTCAGTCTATCAGTTTTGATTAAACAAATGTTTTTAAAAACTGCCTAGAAACCTACTGAACTCTTCCATCAAAAGGACAGCATAATCTCTTTTCTAGTTTTCAATAGTCTGAAGATTTCCTTCACACTGCACTAAAAAGTTTTTGCCAAGTTGTAGCACACCTGGGTTTCCCAGTCACTGAGACAAACACTTCTCCTCTCCCCAGGAAAAATCAATACAAAATTAGGCTAAACAAATGGAAAGTTATTATATGAACATTGAAGGAAAAATCAGTGTGTGCTATATATTTATATACATGTATATAGGTGTATATATAAAAAATACAAGTACTGTTTAATGGGGGGTTTAAATAACGGAACAATTCCACAATGCAGCATTCAAATATACAATTTGAAAGTATAAATTCAAAAATTCAATGCAGAGGATGTAAATTGGGGAAATTTTAAGAAAGAACTGAAGGCACCAAGTTATTATTTTGAGGAAAAGCATTACTACTGTTTTTTTGAGATGAATGCAAAGGGTAGTTCAACTTGAAAGCCCTTCCTTTGCTTCAATGCAAGGTCTGCCTGTAGCAGGGAAACAAAAATTTTTGTGGGCTCAAAATTACCAGCTGATCAAAGCTCAAGATGTGTAACTCTGAGAATACAAAATTTCTTCTGCCCTGACTAAATATGCGTAATTGACAGTATTTAGATTGGCGCAATTACTCAGACATGTACTCTTCTGATGCATTTCATCAGTTAGCTTCGTACTGATAGTGATAGAATAAAAATAAATGTGTCCAAAATTAACTAGGCACTAACATTTCCTTCAGACTGAATTTTTACCCCTTCTCTCTCTTTCTGGAACTTTATTTCCATTAGCAAAGGAAATTCCTTCACTTAATAGGTCAATATCAGTGGCCTGCTGTAAAAATTACTTCAGTTTAATTCAAACTTAGCATCATTTTCCTTGGGACATGGCATCAATTACGAATAATTCACTTACCAATACCTTATTAAGGGCACACGACATAATGTACTGCACTGCAGAAAAAAGTGATGCCAGCAGTCAGGTGAAAATACAGACTACATTTTAAACTAGAATACAAAGTGATAGGAAACATTTTCATGCATTACGTTAAGGCCTCTAGGGAATTGGAGAAATTTGATCTTATTTGTCCAGGACTGGGGAGAAGAAACAGTCTAACCTTTTTCTTTTAACTTGGCAGCTATTAGTACCTACTTTTTACAGCAGCAATCTGTTAAAGCAAGAAAAAAAAGGCAGCACAATTCTAACAAAGTAAGTAATAAAAACCCTGCACTTTCTTCAACTTTTTAAGTTCAACTTGAAAATACATGGAAAATGTTTAGATTGGCATATTAAAAGAATCACTGAAATACCTTATGTTTTAGTGATACATATCATACATTGGGCACATTGCCTTGACTTTGCAAACCACGTTTTGTGTAATTCACATGCTTTTTTTGTATTTTACATTTGCCCTTTATAGTAATGCATGCAGTAAAGCACAAAGCCATTATATTTTTAGTACCTTGGTTTATTTTTGTCATGGTTTTGCTATGTATGCATAGTTGGAAACAACAGTGAATTTGAAATGTACATGAAATCCAGGTAAGGAATTGTTGGGCAATTCACCTGTAGCAGGCAGGTTTTGGGTGAGGGGATGTAGCAGGATGCTCTGCCTGGAGGGGAGTAACAGCTCGAATAATGCCCTGTTTGCAAAGCTATCTGTGGTGAATGCAGGTGGGGAATGTTGTCCTGGTGCTTTTGGTGCTGAATAATGCTGAAACCAGCCTGACTCATCAATCCCACAGTGAGACATACCTGATAGAGAGGTGAAGCTGTGGCAGACCTGGTAAAGTACCGGATAAAGCAACAAAGAAGTGGTACTACTACTACTAACTTATCTACAGATGCTGAGCTGGCACAGCTGGCCTGGAAACATACGGCCCACTCCCACTTTTTAATGAGTTTGGGCGAGTCTTCCAACAATCCCCTTTCTGGAGCTTGTGTGGAAATTCCTTTGAGTTGGGATGTGCCNTAATGCCCTGTTTGCAAAGCTATCTGTGGTGAATGCAGGTGGGGAATGTTGTCCTGGTGCTTTTGGTGCTGAATAATGCTGAAACCAGCCTGACTCATCAATCCCACAGTGAGACATACCTGATAGAGAGGTGAAGCTGTGGCAGACCTGGTAAAGTACCGGATAAAGCAACAAAGAAGTGGTACTACTACTACTAACTTATCTACAGATGCTNCATCCCTAATCCTGTGGGACAAAGCTGTGAAAATGTTCAATGTCTATTTAATCCATTAATATAAACCACTGACAGGGTCCGGGGCTAAGGCTGAATCCAGGTGCATCCAGAGGCCTCTGTGAGGAGTTTATAAAGCAAGAGGGTCCTGTCTGTGCCTTGTGACTCAACAGGAGGGCTTCTCTGTAAACTCTGTAGCTCCCACTCTGCCCACAACACACAGGCTGGAAAAGACACCTAACTTCTCCTTTGTACCCTACTCTGGCTACCCATAAATTACAGCAGTATGTGCAGGATGTCAGTCCACCTTGAAAAGCTGCCGATGGCCTCAGCTAAAGCTTCCTAAATGTCAGGCTGAGGTGTGAGACTGCCATGTCTGTCTGGAGGGAAAGAAGTCATGTGGTACAATGTACTTGCTACTTTCCTTAATACGTCTCTGAGGGGGGTTCACCAATTGCTGTAGAACTGGTGTAAGAACATGGCCAGAAAAAACAGTGTTTCGAAATACGGCTCAAAGTTACTGTAAAAGCTCACACAGAAATATCTAAAAATACAGAGAATGAAAATACGTAGTTTTAAACTACTGAAGATGTACCCATTAACTGATCCTTTAACATAGTTAGAACAGTACAGTACTGATCTTAGGGACTGTGGGTGGACATACAGTTACCAGAAATGCTTCAGCTACAGTCTAAAAGTGAGGAAGTGTAATTCTACACTTTGTTCCTATATACATTTCCCTTTGCAAGAAATCTGTATAAAGCACAAAATTATACAAATATTATACCATGAAACAAGAATACAAAAAATTTTCTACACGGGCTTCAGTGTTCACTCCTTGCACAAAATTTATTCATTATTGGCATTTCACAGCCTGTAGTTTAAAATACAGGATAGAATGAGCAATGCTCCCCTAGTAAACCATCATGCCTTTAGATAAAAACAGTTTTGATCTGAGGGCTCTAAAGCAAGACATTTCTTACGCTGTTTCTGGAAAACTCTAAGGGACAGAAATCCACAGCATGAGGATAACCCTCTAAGGTTTGCTCTTCCAATCTTCTTTCCAAGAAAGAAACTTTTTATTCATTTTATAGTAAAGGCTAGATAGGCCCACCGTGCTGTCAGACAAGTCTGCACTGGCTTACATTTCTAACATGAAGAACAGACAGGGCAGAGACTATTCTATTGGTGCAAAGTCACATTTTAAAGAGGTGAAACACTTTCCGTAATTAGCATAGAAAGTTGCAAAGTGCCTTAAGTATTCTGCAGCCACAGAAAGTAAGACAGGCATCCCAGTTAGTAATATGTATTTTTTTTAACTTTATCCTAATATACATTTAATAATGTAAATGTACACATCACATAAACCCTTGCACCCCCCCCGTAACCTAAGTTAAGCACATGCTACCCTATACATGCAGTTCCATAAAAATGATCCCCTTTGACAGCTATTCATCACAAGCTGGAGTAGTTAAGGCCCCATCTCTTTAATGGGCAATGAATAAAAAATTTAAAAATTATTATGAGACATTCTCAGATTGTACACCATAAACTACACAAGTCTAGACCGTCTTGTCTAGTTAGACAAGACCAGACAACTTTTAACTTGGGACTCTTTCTGAGAGATGTCTGTAAATGAAAACTGAATAGTCCATAGTGCAAATTACTACCTCATAAACCTGCAGCATAACAACACTTTTCCTTAAGGAACTTATTTATGAGGAAATTTCTATTTCTGCATGATAATAATAATTTTATTTTACAGTTATGAGGATGATATTGCACTTAATGGAAAATGCTTTACTGAGCAGTAATGTCTTTAAGCAAACTTGTTTTATGAGCAATTTTTATTTTCTTGTGTCTCCCTGATTCTTCACACAATCCTTAAATATTTACTGAAATTCCCTGGTTCCAAATTAAAAAGTATTCATAATTACTGTATTTTTAAAAATTAAACAATTTGGCCAACACACCATAATACTGGAACCAAACTGTCTACTCCTTTCTAATTTTGAAGCTAGTAATCACCTGCAAATTTAGTACCAGGCAACTACAGGGGAATACAGAATTTAGTAAAACTCTCTGTGATTGCAGGTTCAAAGAGGTGTGGATAGACAGTGTGAAATACAGGAAGTATTTATTTTGAAATGGATGAATACAAGAGTTCAGCAGGACTTCTAACATATTAATAAATTTAAAAGGCTAACTGAGGGTTTTTTTAGAAGTATCCTCAGTAATACTCAGCATTTATATAGAACTTCACACTTTTAAAGTGTTATACAAATACTATCTAGATGAAATGTATTCTCTAAAGGCAGAATACAAATCCATAGTGAATGGTGATCAGATGACTGGCACCATGACAGTAAAATGTAATGTAATTACTACAGAGAGAAACTAAGTACTTTATAAATCAGCTCGCTAGGCATGAACTATCATGGAAGACCACACACTGTACTAGGGGAATGTACAGACATAAAATTATTATCATTCATTAAATAGGTTCTATGACTACAAGGAATTGACATGAGAGCTGTAATTGGCTCCAAAACCTTAAAATGCCTAACTCAGAAGGTGTAGGAAACATCAGGAAAGCCTTCAGTGATAGACAGGCAGGATATTTCAAGTGCTAGCACAAACCACCTTTAAAAGCCATTATTCCTACACATCAATGCGGATTCCATGTTTTATGGACATTAATTCTCTAGTGCCCGTTAAATACATAATAAATGAACATAGATGAGGTAAAGATGCTGTAATTGCCACATACAGCCAATATGGCAAGGGGGGAGTTTTTCCAAATGGGCAGATCCAGAGGCCATGACGAATCCCGTCACGGACGTGATGAGAAGTCCAGGATATAAACAACATCCAGGGAAGAAAGCACCATGAGTCCTTAAGCCTGAAAAGCTGCATGATAAACTTTAATGTCAGAGCCACCACGGGAATCACAGTAGAACAATGAAGAAGTGGTCTCCGTGGAAGAGTCAGAGCAGCCTGCAGAAGAGAAAAATGTTATTGCCAATGGCTACAATTGTGAAAAGAGGAAAAAAGCTTCATGAGTGTCTACAGGTGTATTGTCAGGTGACTAAGCAGAAGCAGAAAGAAAAACATACTGTTCCTTTCCACTGCAATTACTTTAAAACCAATTTTATGCATCAGGGTTGTGTGCTGCCCTGTCTCTCTATTGTATGGTATGAATCATGCATCCTCCTAAGCACTATCAACAGCAAAACAGGGAGGGAGAGGGATGAGGTATCCTATTTGTCATACAGTCATGTGGTATGCAAGAACTTGTATAAGCTGCTGCACTGATTATATGTATTTAATTTCAAGATAATTAAAAGGAAAACAACCATGCAATACACTTGAAATATTTAATATGTTTTACTTGAAATAAATAATGTGCTTTAATGGCATTTACTTTCAAAAATACATCCTGTGTTTTACTAGAGTTGTTACCTGTAAAGTTGTTTCAGTTGCACAGTGTTTAATTTTCAATAGGACAAAAATATAATCAAAGTTACATGTATTTTGATCACCTTGAGACAGTACTCTTCACAGACAGGCAAAACAAAGTTCATAAGCCAAGATCTGAAACATTTGTGACTGGGTTTTTTGTATCAACAACCTGTTTAACAGTAACTCAGTTGAAAGCTGGACATTTGGTTTTACGAAGGTGAATGTCTAGCTAGTGAGATTAGACTTACCCATTTTAAGAAGTGATAATGTCAATTTAATATACCTATTTGAGAAGATATTCTGTGGGTGTACCCAGTAGCAACAGCTACAACCACCATCACAAAGTCAAACACAGTAAAAAACCCATAATGGTATTTTGGATTTCTATTTGACAAATAAGTAGATTCTTGTATCTGTAAGGACAGGAGAAACAATATCCCATCACTGAAAGATCTACAGAAGTGCTGATATAATATTCATTGGCTCAATTCAGATACTGGTGAACATTTGGAAAGACTGTAGCAGGCACCAGAGATACAACATGACGGTGTTATCTGTCTGCTGTGTTGAACACATCCCTCACTGCACCTACTGCAGGAGGCAAACAAAGCATCTCTAACCTGTTTATCCCTGCAGGATTCAACAGCAAGAGGGCCTGGCAATGGGACTCTGGAACAGGTTTATCAAGTTTATGCATAATTTATATAAATGCATGGAACCCTATCTTCTCTGCAAGGAAACTTAACTAGCTGTAGACAGTTAAAACAGAGATGGGAAGGTATGGACTACCTTGGAAGGTAACAGCTCATGCTTTAAACCAAAGCCAACATTAAAAGGCCTGCAGAGAGTTTTGCTCTATTAGCTTCCCACCACATGCTTGCCCATGACTCTCCTGATCAAGTAATGGGGATTAAAAGGTCATGAACTGTCTCAACAATTCTTAACTGTAATGTTGTGGACCCAATTCCTTTAAGTTGGTGCAAAAGGTGTATTTTCTCCAACTTCAGTTCTGTTTCACACAAGCAGATTGTTCACGGATTAAAGCAAAAAATCTTGTGATGGTGAAATTGTTTATCACCTGCCCTACAATGCATCAGATTTTTGTTACTGTCAACAAGAGCCTCAAAAGTACATACTAACCTAATTTTGAAAAAACCTGGATAGTGATATGTTTCAGCAGATAATCTATTGACTGGTCTCTATCTCTGCACTTTGAAAAAAAACAGTAGCGAAGTCTAAATTAGTTTTTTCCCTCTGGCCTGTTAAAGTTAGGTGCCAACACAGTGAGCAAGGAAAATTTCAGTGTTACTTATGTACACAGTTTATCAGTATTGGTGCCAAGGTGATGCTTAAATTCTTTTCATACAAATTTTAGATGGCAGGGTTGTTCATACAGCAAACCCGTGTGCTCAATTTTAGCGGGAGAAATTCCTATTCTGTAATCGCAGTACAGCCATCAAGCTTCTGATATGCTGCGGCCCAAGGTCTGAGAGAAGAACAGTCTGTTTCCTCTTTTACATTCTGTGACTAAAGGAACACTTACATCCTTGAGTTGCCAAGCTCTAGAGACAGACACTTCTGTTTGGTAATATAAGCTGCTATACTCTCTTTCTCCTAACAGTCAAATTTGTTTGTCTTTAGAAATCACCAGATCTTATATTTAAAAAAAAAAAAAAAACCAAAAAAACCCGGTACAAGCCTTTTCACTTTAAACCTCCTGGAAAAAGTTGCAAACAGAATATATTTGTAAATGACCTTTTCCATTTGCCTACATGTTCAATTAGGTGCAAGATCATCTTGAAGTTGCTGCTCCTCCAGCCTCTCTCACTACAATGAGCAACAGTAATTGCATGCAGGAGTACCCACGCAAATTATCTGCTTTAATGCTCATGGTGACACCATGGATGTTATGTAACAACAGATGCTCCCTCACTCATGTTCTGTGGTGCTTCACAAGCCTGAAGTCTTTAACTTATACTAACATATTCAATGTAACATATATTATAGTAGTAATATTAACAATATAGTAACATATTCAATGCTATATTAATTGTGCTTGTGCAAAGTTTATTCTCCAATTCCAGAAATGCTCCTGTGCAGCCCAGGTCAGTCATGGACAGCACATTTCCCAGCAGTGTTATGTACACTTGCTGCTGACTGTATTTTCTACACTTTTAGAACTTGGTGAGTCTTTAGTAGCAAGACAGCAATTTCTGCATGTCTGTTCTGCAACATGAGTCCTGGTGGTGTCTGGGAGCAGCCCACCATGTCATATCTGCACTCCTGACTGATGACAGGCTGCAGGAACTACCACCTTTAGATCTGTCAGTGAGACAGATTCTTCTACACTTGTGTTCACAGTAAAAACCACACGGAACACAAAGAACTACAAATTCCAAGTAGTGACGTCATTGTAGACTTCATACTGGTTGCAAAAATAATGTGGGCAAAAGGTCAGATCACATGCTACTTGGTACACAAGTATTTATCAGAGCAAACATATAAATACCACAGGTGACTATTTACCCTGAATACTGCAGAAAAATAATGATGACCATGAAAAACAGACCAATGGCCAAACAATCCAAGCACTGAGCTGCGTCAGCAGGAACATAAGTAGGTGACTGGAGAAGTGTGAAGGTAGCAACTGGAGGTAGAAGGCAGTGTTGCCTGGTGCTGCATAAAAAGGTTACTCCATAAAAAATAATCCATCATCAGATTTAAAAGTGATTATAACGAGCTTTATAGGTAATTGTGTACAGTACCGCGAAAAATACTATTGGTACACATTAGTAATGGTGGTGTGGTTACTTAATTAGGCTTATTAATTTATTAGTTATTTAGTAATGTGTTGCAAAAGCAGTAAACATGGTGGTCTCTTAAAGCAGGTACTCTCAATCATGCAATTTAAAGACGAAAAAAGGGACTGTAACTACCAAATACATAGTAAAGAAATATCTAACAAACACATAGTAAAGAAGTATCCCATTAAGTAATAAATTACACAGGTGAGAGCCTGAAATTATGCCATGAAACTGAAAAGCACATCATATTAAGCCAAGGAAAGAAAAATCACATATTACAATCAGATCTAGCTGGCCAGACAGCACACAGAAGAGTTTATGGGGATTACGTTACATCACAAACCAAAGCGACTCTGATGGCACTGCAAGAAGACGTAAAACCTGTATCAGACTATTTTTTCTTTTTAAAAGGACAGAAGCATTATTGTGCCATGGAAAGGAATTAATCTATGGTATTTGGCTTAAATGAAGCCAATACTTTGAAAACCTAAAATACTACTCGTGGTTTTGGGTAGGACCCTTCAGAAGTAATTTAGGCAAAAAAGCAATACAGAGGGGAGGAGAAAAAAGCATGAGGTTTATAAAACATAAATTTATTCCCTTAAGATTTGGTTTTTTTGAAGTTATTTAGCTGAGAAGAGAGTCTTTGTAAATAATAAAACTTTGAAAGTTGTAATGATGTTTTTACTCTAAGAGTAAAGAGACCTACACCAGATTATTTCCTTTATTAGACCAGTTAACACATGGAATGGAAAGGAGTTGGTAGGCAAATCACTTCAAAAAAGCCTTTGGGCATCTTGTCTTCTTACCTCAGCTAAGTGCTTTTGGGTACTAAAAGGGCTATGATTCTACCTGCTGTGTTTTGTGTTTCTGATTTGAAAAACACTTCTGGGGAAAGCACAGAAATCAGCTGTCTTTTGCAGAAAGACCTTAAAGAATAAGAGAACTAGATTTAACTCTGAACAACAATACTTCAGGCTGGATTAGAAAATGAAACACTACCTGCTTGGGAACTGAAACAACACAGGAACAAATTAAGTCACAAAATTACAAAAATTTACTTGGTTTCACATTGTAGGGAAAGGCTAGGCTACACAAACGTTCCCCATCACGGAAGGTGTTAGTACATTAAACCTTGCCTCACTGCCTCACTGCCAAGAGGCAGGTCACCTCCCAATTCCATGATACAATTTAATAGTCAGCTTTTCACACAGGCATTGGTGAAGTGTGACATCTAGTGGTCGTAATTCAGAAAAATACTGGTAATCATCTCAAATGCATGAAAAAGCAGCAATAAAATTTTAATACTTTCTAATAGCTACCTATTAATTTACTTGCATTCACTGATCTTAAAATAAGAAAAACAGGTGAGAATAATTAGAGATTTAAATTCTATTCCATATTGTTATTCAGTAATAATGTTATAGAACCCATTAATCAACCAAGCGAACTTTCCTTTTCTTTATATAGTTTTAGAATTGTACAGTATTTCTCCATGCAAGAAGTACATAAAAGAGGAGAACTAGGGACTAGCAAGGGAATAATGATACCAGGCACCAGGACATGATGGAGCCTGAGTGTCCATGTGCCAAAGGTAGTCAGTGGTATCCTGGGCTGCATCAGGAATGTGGCCAGCAGGTCGAGGGACCTGATTATTCCCTTTCTCCTCAGCACTGGTAAAGCCAAGAGGGGAAAACTGACCAAATGCACAAGTAAAAGGCATCTTTTCTCTACAATTAATTGTGATACTGTAAACGAAAATTATTTTTCCATTGGAAGTTCTGCAAATGGATGATGATCCAATCACTCCTTAACAGGAGCCAATTCACCTTTCTACTTTTATTAATAAGCAGATGCTTGCTTTCCTACTTTTTTTTTTCCCAATGAGGTATATTTAAATGCAACTCAGACTACCTTTTTAAAGGTGACAGCTCACATAGAGCTTGTTTGTGGAAGAAATATTTAGGGCTGGCTAAAACCAATGTATTACTCAGAAAGACTAAATGAAATGAAATGGAAGCTTTATCATCTACGTTTCAGATATTTCGACCCCACATTAAAGGTATTTCTAACCCTTATTGTAAAAAGAAATTGAATAATCCACTTCATCCACAGAAGTGTGCAAGGCAGCACAAAATCCTTAAGTTGGATAACAAAGCAACTATGTGATACACTTAGAATAGCATGTACATGTGCAAAACTCCTTTTTTTCCTTCTAAGTAGCAGAAACTTAACAGTAGATGTAAAATATTTTTATGGTTTTTAAAATCATAACAACTGCATATAAACAAAATTCCTGTATATCAGTTAAATGTATTTCATTAAATTATCAATGGAACTTTTTTTGTCTAGGGCGTGGTAGAAGAACAATACAGTAAAAGTGATAAAGAAATTAACAAATTACCGATCTACTGACTTACTTTTAATGACAGGGATCCAGCAAGAAAGAAGTGGTCCACATCAATGACAGAGGCAAGGAAGCCAGCCAGGGTGACCTCAGTGAAGTCACTTTTCTTCCTGAGTCCAATCACTATCGCCCAGGACCACATTCCCAGTATACCATGTACCGCATTATCAGATAAGGCTCGGAGCCAGTCATTTTGCTGAATGAAGGAAAACTGCAGAAGTCTGTCTGCTACAAAGCAGAATACCCCCAAACCTAGACTGGAAATAACTGAGGCTGTGCTCAAAGTCTGGAGAAGAGCATGGGCCTTTTCAGTCTCAGATGCCATGACAAAAACCGTGTCACAGCACACAAAATGTCATCAGGATACGCACTGTGCATTGTCCTTTGTATCGTCAGTTGGTCTGTAAATGTCACAGATCAGAAAGAATATTATTAAACACAGAAAATCCACTTGCACAAAGCACTTGTTATTACAGCTACAACTGGGCATTAAGAACCCAAATTCAGTGTTTGCATTTAACATTCCCAGGGAATTTTTTACTGCAATTAAGTTAATTTATTGACTTGAACACTACAGCTCTGAATTAAGACACCTGCCCTGTTTTAATTAGAACCAGCACAAGTAGCATGGAGAGCTCTAATTCCACTTACTGAAATGTTAGATATTATAAAATAACTTCAAACATATCTACAATAAAACACTGAATATGCTTCAAGATTCCTTCTGATCTTAAATACATGATTTAATCCAATGAAACACTTTACACTGTAATAACAAAAGAAGATTCAGTTTGGAGGATTCTTAGGACTGATGCTCAAAATCCCTGACCTCTTTCTACAATAACTGTTAAAACTGAGTTTTTAATCTATAATCCAAACCACTATTTTAATTTACATTCTTTGCCAAGATACGTATAATTGCCCTGGTACTCTTTCCTGAGCAACGCCTTGTTTAGTTTTGAGACTGGAATGCAGAATAAGCCTTAAGAAAACCAAACCCACTAAAATATCTTCGCTATTTATAATAAACACAAAGACAACAATAATTTAGCCAAGCAAAGTAAGCAAAACCACCTCCTTACAGAGCAAAGCTACCTAAGCTTTTCCTTAGCATGTGCTCCAGTAGAGAAATCTGCTGTTACTTTTAGGGTTTACCTATTGTCTGCCACATGACCCTCATAACTCCTCTTTTTGCAAGAGAAGTTCTAACTGTCCCAAATGTTATGCTAGTCTTTTTGGGGAGCTGTAGGGACAGACCACACTTTTAAAGAAAAAAAAAAAGCCCACTGAATCATTTATTATGAAAACATTTTAAAAAGTAAAAGAGAAGAAAGCATGAATAATACACGGACTTTGCACAGAGATGAAAAAAGTGGGTCAAGTTTAGAGTCTGTTAACCATGACTGCGCCTCTTCTGAATGAATGTGTAGACACGAAGTATTTCCTGAAACAATGGAAGTGCCGTTTTCTGGTGGGTGACCTTAAAGTACACGGGACACTGATAAATAAATTCCATTTTAAGGAAAAAATGGAGATCTCATCACAAATGTTTCTTCTATATAGCCATCATTGTCAGATTGGATTGCATTTAAAATTACCATAAAAGCTGTGTAAGAATCCAGTCTGTGAAGAGGTGAGGTAGCAACATACCTTTAAAAAGCACATCAGTATTCAGAATCAAACTTCCCCTGGAACTAGGAGAACATTCTTTTTACAACTGCAGGTGCCTTACTCCAGTAGCAAATGTGGTCTGTGCCTCAGTGTTGAGCCTCTGTGCTTTCTGAGTCCAGTCTGCCCAGTCCAGTGCAATACCAAACACCATTTGTTCCATCCTAAATAAGACCAAACCAGGCACCAGTAAGCACTGATACCATGCAAAACAGCATACATGAAATAAAAACAACAGTAAAAAAATCCAGAAAGAATAAACATATATTTAATTAATTTTTGAACAAATGTAATTGAGCTAGAGGCAACTTCAGCTAGCCCTTTGAAGCTCTGTAAAAGAAAGCAGAAAAAAAGACCGTAAAACAAGACAAGAGCAGAAACAAAAACGGAACATGATAATAACTAAAACATAATAAAATACAAAGTTCAAAAAGAACAGTACCAATGAGTAATTGCACTTCAACAGATAGAGCAATCCATTTTTACAGATTTTTTTCTTGTGGAAGATTCCCACCTAATGAAACATTTCCATTCAGGGATTTCTTTTTTAATTCCACCCCATCACTTAGTGACCTTGGAATAGACAGAGATCTAGAAATTCATACAGCAAACAGAGGTCTGTGTCAGTTCTGTGTTAGGCTTATGCTTTTGCTATCGGTAGTATTAATGTGTTCTTTGAGCCAGAATGAAGAACAGGATGCAAAACTGGCTTCAGGTTGACTGCAGTCAAGAGCCATGTCCAACTGTTGTTTGTTAACAGCCTGTTTCAGCCTCCCTTTTAGACAAAAGTGAGTGATGCCTGTGTAAAAATCAAATCACATTCCCAGGTACAACACCACGACCTAGAAATATTCTGCAGATCAAGAGCGAAATTGGACTAGAAAAAGTAAAACTCTGTTCAACCAAAATAATCTCAGAAATTACAATTTTTAATGCAAAACTAGAAACTTTTTTATCCTCTGAAAAATTATGCTTTTCAGGCTGTTTACAAAATATCACAATAAAGCCTAAATTTTCCAGCCTATAAATCCCAGAAAGCAGTTGTGGATCTTACATTCTTGTTAAAATGGGCAAGTGGGGAACAATTCACAGCAGAATGCCTAAAACCGCTGTGTGGTCAGTCCAGTTAACATCCTGAAGGGAAGTTCTAGGTTGGTTTTACATAAAACCCAACAGCTGATAGAGTAATCCTCTGTAGAGTTGTGGTCTCCCGTGTCATTTTTACATGAGATAAAGCACTAACCATAATCTCTGTCTTTAGTCTTAAAATGCGATTTTGTGGATATGCTTAACTTAATTTAAGGAAATTACCATGGTAATTTTAACGAACGCATGGTTAACACTTTAAATTACTGACACAAGAAGATATTTAGATCAAAACTGTAAATATAGTCTTCGGAAAACAGCTGACACTAAGAGGCCATGGCGTATGAGCAAAATAAAAATCCAGTGGCTAAAATTACCACAAAGAAATATCGCCCTGCATAATTTTTGCCCCAGTTTTGCGCAATGTTTTCAGGTACGTAAATATGTATTTAATTTAATGCGTGAAATTACAGAATCACAGAATCAATTAGGTTGGACAAGACATCTGAGATCATCAGGTCCAACCTACAACCAAAGACCACCTTGCCAAGTAATAGAATTATGCATTCTACACAAGAAGTTAAAAGACTGTAATCCCTTACGATGCTATAAATCTCCTAACCCCATCATTATTTGATATTGGATGGTAATTTATATTAAAAACTGCATGAAGCAGAGTTAAGACACCAGCTCAAAACTCTAGTGTACGATCTTATGGAAAAGGAGATCCCAGCCTAGACTATCTGTGAAGAACTGACAGTGCCAGCATTTTTGGGTCAGATAATTATAATACATTATTGGAGTGATCATGCAAATATTTTTCGGCCAGATAATTATAATGCATTATTGTGGTCATCATGCAAATATTTTTTGGGCCAGATAATTATAACGCATTTGTGGAGTTGGAGAGGACAAAAGCCCAGAAGGAAGCGGTAGGATTATACCAAGACGCTGAAGAACAAACTAAATGACACCGAGCAGGAAATTAACCCGAGACCAGCAGGAGCGTGAGGGGAAGCGCGGGGCCTCGGCGGGTGAGGGGCCCGGAGCCGCCGCCGCCCGCGCCCCGCCCGGCCCGGAGCCCACCTGGAAGTGCGGCCGCCGCCATCCGCCCTTCACCCCATGGGGCTCAGCCGCCCCGATCCCGGCCGGAGCGGGCTGGGAAGCGTCTCAGCCAGCGGGCTGGGAAGCGCGGCAGCGAGCTGGCAAGGAAGCATGCGTGGCCGCGGAGCAGGCTGGGACCCGAACCCGCCTCGTCTCCTCCCATCCCCACCCGGTCCGGGCAGCGGGGCTTGGTTGTGAGGGAGAAATGTGTCCAGGAGCATCAAGCACAGGGTTTGGGTGTCTTCGCTTTGGCTCCTTAAAGTGCTGGGAGGGAAATCGACGGTGAGAGTTTAGTGTTTTGTCACTAAAGACATGGAGAGCCACTGACAGACCACACAGTAGAAAAGTGTCTTCTGCCCTGAAATTAATATTTATTTACTAAAAAAGGAACAAGATAGAAAGCGTTTGGGAGACATTTTATTAGACTTCTTGGTGTAAGCATCTGAATAAAACCACGTTTTTACAGTCAAAACTTCCCATCTGTACCGTGGTCACTTCAGCAGCGATCCATCAATCAAATTCCTTCGAAAATACATTCATATATTTAAAAGCAGCACTGTCAGGTCAGGTCTGATGTATTTACACAGCAGTGCTCTATTATCTCAACTGTTCTCTTTGCCCATACCAAATATACCACTGGCGTTATTACAGATCTTACACTGGCACCTGCCAGACGTGACCAGGAATAAATACACCGGCAACTTGTCCCTCTGGCTTCAGCCTTCATTGCTCTCTGCCCTCAGAGCCTCCGCAGACACTGCTGGGACAGCTCCTATGAAGACACGGAGCACAGGGCTTCACATGCCCGCGGGCTTCACTTCCCAGAAGCGGCAAGCAAAGATTCAATATCCTGAATGGCTTTAGAAGTTTTTTCCAAAGCTTCCAAGACGCAACCTTCACTGAGTTCTTCCATCTCACTCCCGTTCTCGTTTTTTCTGACAGTAATACCAGATGGATTGGATTTCGCGGCAGATGTCCTTTTCAAAATGTTGCTATTTTCTAATAAAACTAGTGTTACTTTGTTAAGAAAGAATTTCAAACTATTCCTCCTAAAGAAAAAAGAATAGTTTCTTATAATAAAAATTAGCATTTCTGTTCCTCATTCTGCCTTGCAAAGTCTCACATTTTGTAGCATGGTGATTACGTACAGCTAAAAAAAAATGAAAAAGTGTATTACTTAAAATATCTACAATATTTATAGAAAAATGTCTCTTAGACTCTAATTTATCCAAAAGTTACTTTAAAGAGAAAATGGGTGTTACACTGCAGTTTATAGCATGCACTTTTCATACTAATAGAATTGAACACTGGCTTAAAGACAATTATAGAGCGGCTTTAAGCAGATTCAGCACAGTGCACATTTTGAGCTGGCTGAACACAGTAGAACAATACTAAGGTAGCTGATAAACAGAAAGATACTGTACTGCAACAACAAACTCAAAGGCAACTGTGTTATTCCTCTTTCAAGAACAGATCAGCAGATGACTCTTAGCAAAACTGATGCAATACACATTAAAGGGCTTTATTTTCTGGTGGCTTTTCATTTTAGTTTTGTACTTTGACACTGTTTTTGTTTGGTTTTTTATTCTTACCAAAAGATAAGTGATAAAAACGATAAGCAAGAAAAAGAGGTAATTTTAAGAAGTGAGACAGTAAAGAAGGTAAGATCAGGATAGAGAGCCTTTGGTGATCTAAAGTGCAGACTTGAACATGCAGATGAACAGCAGAATATAAAAGTGAAAAAAATCTTTACAGCTTTGAAAAGGATACAATTAAATCTCTGTATTTTTTTGAGCTCAGCATCAGCAGACCTGTCCAAGGAAATAAAGGTTATTAAATGATTTGGTACCGTAAAAGATTCTCAAGGGTATTTTCTACTTCAGATTTTAATTTTTAACAGTTTCCAGCAATACTGAAAATTAGATCAGCAAAATCCAAGTGACAAGAAAGCATTTCCCCTGTCTTTGATACCACTATTCAATGGCTGACATTTGCCAGTCACTTGTGTTTCCAAAAATCGGGTCTCTGCTCTAAGAATAGTCTCTTTGCTGTAACTATGTATAAATATAGATAGCATTCCATTTCATCAGCTATAAAATGTATCAGCTGAATCTTCTGCAATTTAAGTAACAAGTGCAACTGTAATTGATTTCAATTACCACATTTTTAATATCCCAATATGTTTGCTGATGATGTCAGTAGATTTTTGGTCAGTAGCATGTATTAAAAAGGACAAGTACATCAGCAAGAGATACAAGTGTCATTAAGCAGGTCAAAGTACTGTTTTGGACTGCTTGATGTTCTGTTAAAAGACACTTTCTCAGTCTGGTATCTCATCTTTGCCTTGCAAGATACTATCTTTGTAACATTAATTATCCTTTGACAAAGTCACCATAATTCTGATTTTTAAAGACAGGCAAAGCTCAATGAAACAACCTTCACCTGAAACTCACCTAACATTTTAAACACTGAATGAAAAATACAAAACCATATACAAAATAAATGGATTTTTAAAATAAATTTTCATTTTTGACCATTAGGAAATTCAAGATATAAAATTCACAGCTTATAATATTTTCCAGCTTTGTTTTTAACGCTTTTTATAGTCAACTATTTAGGATAAAGATGAATACCAATTTTCTTCAGTTACAGAGTGTGCAGTATATTCAGGAATCTCTTTCCTTTCATTCAAACTTCTGCACCATTCTATTGCTGTTCTGATGTACCTATGTAAATATGAAAATACAAAAAAATAGTTATTTGTATGAGAAATAAATTCTATTAATTTCAGAAAAAAACTGAAGGCATTAAGGAATCCACCTGCATGTGAAAGGAAAAGCAATGATTCAAAATCCAGCTTTTTCTCCTAGCTTGCCTTGTCATTTTTTGATTTTCACTTTTTGTCCAGAATCTTCTTCATATGTAGATCTATACAGTTATAGTAAATTATAACAAAGCTGTATGATTTGCAATGAATAGTGTACAAGTGTTAATTTTTGTTTGTGAATATCTGCTTGCTAAAATGCAGCACAGAAAACTTCTGATGATTTCCATAATGAAGCTGTAATTAGAGCAAGCAGAGTAGGAAGAGCAATCTGCAGGCAGAGGTCAATATCTGTAATAAAGCAAAAACTGGATAAAGTGCTGTTCAGTTCTATATATCAGCTCTATATAGGACAAATGCTTTTGGGTTTGTTTTTAAGCCACTGAAGTAAATGCCAAGTTGCAGCTCTAGTTATTTTTCTAAAAAGACATTGCCATAACAATTATAATGGGATCACAGCCTGCAGTGGCCCTGAGTCTCCTAGGTCTTGAATCTTTGCCAGGAATAAGATGGAGCCTTTATCATTACATTTGGTTCATCCCTACCAGTATATTGTCAGTAAATATTTTTTCATGTAAGAGGATTTAAAGAGAGTAATTTTACATTTAAATGGTTTAAGTGGCTTATACCTTTCATAGACTCCAGGATGACTTATTTGTATTAGCTGCTGTAGCCCATTAGGAGTAGTTAATTTACACCAGCCCACATCTTCATTTATCTTAGAAGAAAAAAAGAATCAAATATTAATTTTCTGCTGCAGTCCAAAGGAAAAAAAAGCAAGAATAATATGCCAATTTAGGAATTTAATATCTATAAACAATCCCCTTTAAACTCTTACAAGTCTGGGTTTTGCGAGGGATAGAACCTGGTATTGTCTGCTACAACAAATGCAGGGGAAAACCACCTGGCAAAGCCTCAACTCTTGCTTTGTGCTAATCAAGAATAAATTATTTCTAAAAGTGTGTAAAAATGTCTCCAAACCCGTAGACTTTTCAATTCTTTCTTGCTTTTGTATTCTATAGGCATCAGAACTTTTGTTTCATATCCTCATTAGTTTCCTAGTAACACTTTTTCATGGAAAGTTTTAGGAATAGTCCTTCCTCTAAGTTACAAGTTACCTGGATCTCACTACAGGAAGAGCTGAAATCCCAAACCATGGTCAGGGTCATCCCATCCCAAAAAGCAGCATGGACTTTATGATCTGAGTACACAACCAGTCTTCCTACACTGGGAATAACCTTTTCATGCAGCAAAACTGGCAACATTTCTCGTCCATCTGTCTCAGGTACCTAGAACCAAACAAATATATTAAAAACCTGAGGAAAGGTTATTTACATCATTGAAATTGTCTGTATCTGTTCCAGATTTTTAATTAACTTGTTTTTCCAGATCACAACCAGCTCTCTTCATCATGCAATTGCTTCTTAAATATAACTTTGAAATGCATACTGCTGGTTCCCAAATATATGCCTTCTGATCTTTGAGGATACACTCAGCATTCTTCCCTCTAGATTAAGTCCTATTCCGTACAGCCTGTATAATCATCCTTAATAACACTACAAGGTTTACAAATTTTCAGTTACATACCACTTTCCAGCAGCAGAGATAATAATTATGATTTAATGACAGTTTTGTTTTGCAGCAATACTGAAGTATTCTGAGGAGAGAAAAAAAATGAACGAAGTATTAAGCATTTCATTCCTACTATGTCTTCTAAGCACTTGCAACCTTTGTTTTGTAAGTTTAGATATGTCCTCAGTGCTAAGATAACTTCCTTTAATTTTTATACTTATCATAATAATAAGTGTTATGTGTAATTTCAACTCCTGTCCTTCCTAAGTTAGTGGAATTAAGGTAAGAAAGGTAAAGTTACTTGGTTGCCTGAGTAATAATTGAGGATATAGAGTATGGATTTCCTGGCACATCAGGAGGCAGGCTGTTCACTGAATACATCTTTTCTTCCACCTGCAGTGAAGAGCAGAAAGAAGATGAGTTAGTTACAGCTACCACGGCATGAAAACAGCATTAAGATCTTGCAAGTTATGAAATTTCTAACCTCTCAGAAACCAATTATAATCACATTTAAATCTCCCACAGAACACAGACAAATATCTCATTGAAAAGTGTATCCTTAAGCCTATGTCTGTGTGGAGAAATATTCAAACACTCAGTTTCTTTACAGTCAGTAAGAACCAGGAAGTTCTCTTTTCAGAGAGGAGACCATAGTTCATTACTGAGTGACAATGTTTGACTCCAAGTAAAAGCCTGTGTTCCAAGAGAACAAATCCGATTCTTAATTCTGCGTTTAAAACACAAGGTGCTGCACTAGCACTTGAGAGGACCTCTCCTCTGGTGGAACTTAAAAGACAGACACAGAGAGGCAAAATCCTTTCTCCAGCACTGAACAGCTGGTCCATAGCAAAGCCAGAGCAAAACCTGCATCTTCTAGGTTCTGTCTCCATACAGTAGAAAATACTTCCAAGTACAAAGAGATCAAACTCTATCCAATACATTGGCTTCAAGATTAAACTTCTAAATTAGTGAGAAATGGTTGTTGTAGAATCTTACTTTTGAGTTTGATTTTAAAAATGCTAAAATGAGGAAGTTTTTTCTTATTGTGTAAAATTTACAACAATACCTTCTGAAACAAAAGGAATAATCTTTTTTTTTTTGTACAACTGGTGGTTTGATTGAGGCATTATAGTAATTACCAGTGTAAGGACTTCATTACACACTGCATAGCCAAATGTCGTAAGGAAGCTGCTAACTTGAAGGAACATAGTTTTAAGTAGTTTTAGTTTTTAAATAGTTTTATACCTTTTTTGTTCCTTTTTGGATTGTATAATGTACAAAATATTTTCCCAAAAATGCTCCCTCTGACTTGAAAAATGAGTCATCACCAGGATAAATTTCTGTGATGTTTGTCCTACCATGGATAAATCTAAAAAAAATAACAAGATTTTTAGCAATTATTTAAAATGCTGTGTCACTATACAAGGAAAACAGATTAGTACACCTGAAGAAAAATAGTAAGCTGAGACACACGGTAAATCACATGTGAAAATTTTCTACTGTTTGACAAACAGCAGAATGTACCAATAATTTCTTTTAACACAGAAGATTAGCATTACTAGGCTCTTTGTTTGCACATGTGCATGGGGGTGGGATTGCAATAAACTAAGGAAAGCTTTATTTTTGTTGAGGTAAACACCTCTCAAGAGCTGCTCATTCCGCTGACCACAAAACACAGTGATCACACAAAAAGAAAAATCCAACTTTCTTAGTAGACCAGCCCTAGCTAGTGTACACAGAAAACAGCCACACTGAACAATTCCTGAAAAATCTGAAGGTCTTAATTTCCACTGCAGCTGTGTGTTTTTCACGAAGATCAATTTTTTTTAACTTGTGATCATATGGTATCTCCGAGCCCAAAACAAATTTAATGACCCAATTTTGCAACTCTGGTTGCATACTCATGGTCCAGTCCATGCCTGGACTTTGGAGGTGGAACTCACAGGACTAAGTATGGCTACTCACCATACTTCCAAGGAAACAAGGATTCTGAGAAAAAAGCTCTGAAATGCTGCTAAACATTTTGTTTAGATGAGATGAAAATTTAGGAATTACACTGAGGAAAAATGAAGAACACTGGGCAGAAAGATTAAAGGTTTCAACACCAGTGATCCTTTTATCAAAGACTTTTATATACTAATAGCAGTTGTAGCAACTTCAGTTTAAAGTTTTGTTGTTGGTTTGTTTTTCTGTTTTTGNTTTTTTTTTTTTTTTTTTTTTTGTTAACCATATGGACAAGGTGGCTTGCCAGCAAAATCCACAGCTGAACTGCCTGAGACATGTGAATTATGTAGGTCACCAAGGCAAACATTTATAAACTAAGAAATCTTCAGCACCAAAAGAAGAAAAGTAATTTGCAGAGAAACCAAGTACCATGATTGTTAGTGAAATCTGTGGGAAGTCCAGCTGTCCAGTAAACCTTTAAGGAATCAGATAATCACTTGAACATGATTTTGGATTCAGACCTAAAAATACACTGTGTTAGAAAATGTGAAGTCAAATGAACAAACAGCAGAAACAAAGAGACTCTGACAGGAAGATTGTGTTCCATTTCTCAAAGAGTGAAAAAGGGACAAAGTAAGACATTTAATCTTAAAGTTTAATTCCCATACAAATAAAGTCTTCCAGATAACACAAATGACCTCCTACATACCTGTAGAAAACACCTTGGCACCACACAACTTGAATTAGCTGAGGGAATGAATACTTCTCCATATCCTCATTCTGAAAGAAGTCACAGAAAGTCCACCTGTATAAAATGCAATGAAAGCCTCACTAAGTCCATGTGTTGGTTGGGGTTTTTTGTGTGTGTGTGTGTAACCATTTCTGTAACTAGAACTGATGCATGCACACTTATTCAAAAGAAAAAGGGACGCATATTTTCAGAGTCCTCTGATTCCTTAGTTATCAGCATTAGTTACCAAATTAAACTTCTCAATCCTGCAAATGGTTTTTTATTATTATTATTTTTAGTGATGTTGACAGACAACATATGCCATTGGCCCACCTCAGAAGTATTATCTTTTCAAGAATGAAGAGGAAAAACCAACCCACCCCAATACAAAAACCTGTGTTCTTTTTTCAATATTCTCTTTTTTTTACATATTCATACAGCATATCAGAAAATAAAATTTACTTTTTCTTTGAACTAATTACTATAGCTTCACTACAGTAGGTTACAGAATGTTGGTTTTACGATGTCATATTTCAAGAAGTTCCTAAAAAAACCCCGGTAGTATTTTAAACTTTTTTTTTATAGCTAGGATTCAGGTATTTTGCTAGAATTTGAAGTTCCAAACTGCAGAATTGTAAAACGTATGTTAACAACTACAAAGTAAACAGTTTAAATTACCTGTGTAAATGTGGGGCTCTGCAGCTGAGTGGCAAAGCTGTAGGTAAACGAGAAACTGTTTCGTGTATTTCAGGGTCCACTAAAACATCATCTTCAACAGCTGTACAGCTGTTTTTCTCATATGTCTTCGTTACATTCTTCACAGTATCTAAGTTACAGCACTTTAGTGCCAAGGACAAAGGGTATTTCCATTCTTCTGGGCAGGAGGAAACAGTCCAACGCTGTGTAACCCACGTGTATTCAGAGGAACAACTTGTGTGGAACAAAGGGACTCCATCTCCTTGGTCCTTTGGTTTGGCTGGTTCCCTGTATTTTCCTTCAGCACAACCATGTTTATTCTCATTGTTTATTTGTGATTTTTCTGCATTATAATTTTTACTTGGTTTTCCACACTGATCTCTGCTTTGATAGTTGCTGTTCTTTTCAGAGGAGCATGAGTATCCTGTAGATGACTGGCTGACTTTGCATAAGAACTGCACTGTAAATTCTTGCTGCAATTCTGACAAGTAAAGGTGAGCGTAGCCATCTACAGATGAGATTTTCACACTGCCATTGTCTAAATATCTTGTCAGATCAGCTGTCGCAGGGTCAGGCCATTTAATTTCTAAGGTATCACTGAGAAGAATCTAATACAAAAAAAAGGATTGGAATGTGCAGCGAGATAAAAAATGACCTGCCTTCCAGAGACTGCAATGGAGCATTTACATTTAATTTGGTCCTTCAGCAAGGTGATGTATGGCAAGAAATGTTGCTCCATATTTATCTGCGTGTATGAACTCAAAGGAAGCGAAACATCTACTCTTCATATCTGTTTCCTCCTGTACTAAAAGAGTTCTATCTAGCAATAATGTTTTAATTTAATATCCAGTCGTAAATTAGTAAGGTACATGGGCAACTGAGCAGGCACAACTGACAGTCCACAACTGTCCACAAATACGACTGTATGTATTTGTCTTTCCAACTGCTTCTTAAAAAACAGGGGAGAGAATGGCTGAACTATCTTGTTCATACCAATTATCAGTCAATTTGCTAAAGAACTGCAAAAGGACACAAAAAAAATAATAAATACCAGACAAGGAGGCTGCAGATAAAAATTCAGTTGAGATAAATATAATGTGATCTAAGTGGGGAAAGGCAATCCTAACTATATATAGCTATATATATATATATTTTTTTTTTTTATATAGGAGAATGGGCTCCGAGCTGACCGCCACCAACCAGGATCCCGGTGTCGTAATTCTCACTCCCATGAAAACCTATTCAATGCTCAGCAGCAGTTTAATCAGTATGAAATGTTTGAAAATTTTAGGAATGGAACAAGAACAAACTGAACATATAGCGATACCACTGAATATATATTCACAGTCAACCTGCATTTTGAGTACTAGTTGCTGTTCTGAACAGGCCACACCACTGACAAGATCCCCCTCATGGAGCTGTCTAGAGACGTGGGTGGTTGGAGCGGCCAAAGGAGAGCCTAAGCACACCACAGGAATGTGTTGTTTTGAACTCAAGCGTAAGGCAAG
>VZRQ01011267.1:0-25365 GCA_013397975.1 Machaerirhynchus nigripectus | reverse complement strand
ACCTCATCTGTAGAAAAAAAAAAAAAAAAAAAAAAAAAAAGAAGGCCAAAGGCCAGTACCAAGAACTTCCTTGCAGATTTGAAAGAAAACTACTCAGAACAAGCTGACTTCATTTCTGGATATGAAAATCACTCAACAGCAAAGCACATGCAAAGCATCAACTTGTGCAGCCCATTTTGAAATGACTTTAAACAAAGTGTGATTTTCAAATACGAAACATTTTTGTTTAATCATAATTAATTTGTGAAGAGTGGCAAATGGTGTGCATACTTTTACTGATCTGCAAAGCTTGGGTCTCATGCTCAAATTCGAATGTGAAGCCTGTTTCTTTTCAGAACTAGTGCTAATGAAGCTTGCTTCACATCTCCTCCAAATTTTGCTTTCCAAGCTTCTGTGCCTTCACTGATTTACCATTCTGCCATTAAGAAAATACATCTTTTTAAAAGGTTGTACATTTGCAAGGCATTATTCAGAAACCTGCAGACAAGAAACACTTTTACACAGTGCATTTAAAATTTGTAAATGCTAAAATTCAGGTGAAATAATATTTAAACCCCTCATGACTCATCTCTATCATACACAGAGCAATGGGTGATTAAGAGTGGGCAGACAAGCAGTAGATGAGGGGGTCCTGACAGTGAGAAACCTGCTGCTTTCTTCTGCTGTCTCACATTCACTAGCTTGTACTGAAGTTCTGTGAGATTTAAGACAAGTAGGAAAGACTTAAGTGTTTAATGAAAAGATTATCCTGTCTTCCTTATGCAGCAGGACAGAGTTAAAACCAATTTTTCCCTGCTGCAGTAAAGACTGAAAGCACTCTCAAAGTTCATATGTACAGACCACAAACTTCTCCACTAGTTTGAACAGAAGTGTCGCTTTATGATTTTTCAGTATTTTCAGTGGAGGAAAAAACTTGTATTGCAAACCTGACCTGAGCTGCTCTATATATACACAATTCCTAGTTCCTGACTTTTTTTACACAATGATTTGGCATGCTTCTCAACTACATATAAAAATTACTGTTTCCACAAGCTGACACTGTATCTGGAGCTGACAGCACATCTGGAGCTGACAGCTATCTTAAAGAAGACTCACCACCAACCATGCAAAACTAAAACATGTAAAGCGCTGTCCCTTGGATGAACTGTTATTTTACTGTAAAGCATATATTAATTCTTGTTCCTTGGGACTTTTAAGTTCTGAATAAATATATTTTCCACGAGACATCTGCTTGTAAAGTTAGTAAAAAGTCTGACCTGTATTTAGATTAAAAGTTTGTATGAAAATTATGCTCAACTTAGAGAATATGTATTTGAAAGTCATCTAGTTTTCACATTTCTAGTTTGTGGATTTTAGTCTAAAGACTTTGGATTGCTAATACAGTCTTTATGAACATATGGCATTTTGATACATTTTATTTTTCCAGAAAGAACTAAAAGATAATAGTCTCTGCAACTGTGTACTTTGAAGAGAAAGGAGTGCTCAGTGAAGGAGAGATAGAAGAAGGCAAAAAATCATTTTTGTTTTAAAGCAAGAAGACAAGGTAGTGATATTATACCAAAGGAAATAAAGCTAGTTAAATTTTATTTTCCAAAACTTCAACCTAAATAAGTGTGTTAAATAAACATCCAGAAAACAGTCACTGCTCACTCTATTAGCAGATGCACAACTTATTTAACCAAAAAAAAGAACAGTGAAATATTATCAGAATTATTTACATGCATATTTACAACATGTGTACTTCAGAGTAGCTAACTGTTGGGAAATACTTGCGTTTTTTTTGGTAAGGATTTCTACTCAACTAACCAGCAACAGGTAACAGGAAACAGTTCAACTGAGTTTGGCAACAACAGTAATGGAGTACCCTAGGAAAACCAACATGATTATATGGAGTCAAAAAAAGAGCAGCTGGCTTCAGAATGTTAACATTTATGAAATATATGAGTTTACTCCAACTACAAAATTAAATCAAACTACATAAAATTAGAAGAATAAAAGAAAGTTACAAGGGTTGTGAAAGGTTAGACATGTTAGATACATTACTAGAAAAAAAAGCAAATTAAAAAAAAGCACTGCACATACTCTTGAGAAGCATGGTTTAGAACATAACTATATTACTTTTGCCTTAAAGAACACAACAAATTACAGAACAGCTTTTTCTTGTAGATTTGAAAATAAGCTTATCTGAACCAAACATCTTGAAAGCACCTCACTTCCAAAATACTGCTTGCTTTTTCACATATCAACATGTAACATATTTATTCCAGGAAAAAAGAAAAGTCCAGACCTCACCCATATGTGTTTTGAAAGAAAAAAAAGGAAATGAACAAAACAAAAACTCATACACAAAACTTCCACAAGCCACTTTTCATGATTGTGATCTACAAAAAAAATCAAGAAAAAAAAATTTCTTTCTTATTTGGATCATATTCTTCTGGGGGGGTGAGTGGAGAAAGTAAATGCAAGATATATTGTATATGGTAAATAGGATGAGTAAATCCCAATATATACTAAAGCAAACAAGCAAGCAAATTCAGATCATTATTCTTTCCCTTTCTTCCTCAAGGGAAGTTTTATGGGAGAGTTCCCCATTAAATTTTAATTTCAGTTATAATTTTTAAATAATTTTTATTGCAGCCAAAACAGTGTTCAAAAAACATTTTTCATAAAATAAACTATGATATATACACAACATTTTAAGTTACAGGGCATTAGTTTACAATTTTTGGCAGAATCTTTTAAACAAAATGGAAATTGTGTACCTTTAGTACTTGGAGAAACTCAAGTTCCTCATTTTGGTACAAATGTTTTGTGTCCCCCTGCACTCTAACAATACCTAAAGTGGTTAAATAAACTAACATTAATACGTAACATCTCACTGTTTTCTCTTATGTTCTGATTCTAGACAGAATTTTTCATATGCTTCTTCAATTTCTGGATCCATCTCATCATCAATCTCATCAAAATACCTGAGGAAAAAAAAAAAATCACCGAAGGTGTTAGGTTTACATACAGATTTTCAGAGCCAACAGAGTTTTAGAACCATTTGTGTAGATGTCAAGAATAAAACAAAGCTTTATAAATGACAGTTATTTATGACATTTTTCTTAAAGGGAATGAAAAGGAAAAAAAAATGGGTACTAGGAAAACAAATAAACAGAAACCTCAAAGCAGCACAGATATGTACAAATACCTACAGTGTTTGCCACCTTTTTAGATCATCTTAAGCTGCCCAGTTTAAAAGACAGAAATAATTTCCAAGATGATAGAAAATGCAATCACACAATCCAAGCTTCCTAAAATTTAATAATGTTTCTGTACTGATCCATTTACAAAAAAAAAAAATTACCAACATATTAGTGTAATTTTGATTGGTCAACATCCTAGTTCAAAGATAGAATTCATTAATATAGAAACCCTTCATTCCTGTTTGTTGGTATGTAAAAGAAGGCCATAGAAAATGTGTAAGAAAAGTTTTTTTGCCTAAAAGTGTTGTGCATTGAGCAAGCAATGTACATATTTATCTAATTTGTTCCTTCTTCCTTGTAGAATTGTAGACTTCAGAAGAAAGAGCCCTCACACAGAACCCTCCTCCCTGATTCCAGTCATGAGAAATAGCTGACAGAGACTCAGCAGACATTTGTCTAAGCCTTTCTTAAGCCTTCAACAAAGAAGGTTACAGCCACCTTACTTGAAGGTTGACTCAGTGTTCTGCATGTCATCTTTGGATTTACTGTGTTTTTTAATTGCTGTCTGTCTCCAATTTGCATTTTTCCTTCTAAGCAGAGGTTCACATGGGTCTTTTTTTTCCCTTCAGTATGCGCTTGTTGATTTCTGATGGCATCTCTACTCTATCTTCCAAAGTTCTTAACATTTCCCTCAGCTAGGTACAACCTGAAAGTTTTCTAATTTACTAACAAAAATACTGATCCAGGCCTGCACTCTTACCGCACACAAAAGCAACAATGAAAATGTTCTTTTGTGTCAAATCATGATCTGAAGTCATGATTCTCCTTTGTGAGTATAAAGCTCAAAGCAATTTACTTTAGACCATGTTTCTTCTTATTTTACATATTTCTTTCTTATAAACCAGTGCCAAAAGTCAGACTACAGTCTTGTCTACTGCTTCCCCCTTTGCCATCAGGTTGCTTTTCCTGCTCTACAGGAATACTGAATGGCCCTCTAATGGAAGGGAATGTTACTTACGCTGAGGAGAGAAGGTTAACACTTCCTCCCTTGGAAAGACACTGGAAACTTAGTAATCATCTCTCGCTGGGATGTTCATGCACATCAGTCAGACGAATTTAGATTGCCTCACTACAAACACTTGAAGGCTTGGTGCTTCATTTTGCTTGCAATTTTTTTTTTAAATGCAGAAGTATGTTTGTACATGTGCATAAACATTTGAAATGTAATTACCATACTCAATAGAACAAATACGAAATAGGTTTCAAACTTATGTGATTAAAATCCAATTTACACCCAGACAAATAAATCCACTGTAGAACTAAATAACAATTACATTATTTAGTTTCATTTCTGTCAAGGTTGGAATCCTAAGCCTGCACTATCACAGCATCACAGTAAAAATAACTATTATTAAAAAAATACATCACTAAAAAAGAAAACATACAGCTCTCCATGTCCTGACAGATCTGCTCCATTTTCTTCATAATATGGAAACAAATCCTCCCTTTCAAGCAGCTCTTGGTATTTTTCTTGATAATCTGGCAAAGTAAAAATGAGACTGAGTAAACATATAAGACTAGTACTCTAAATAACCTGCAAACTATGAAGTTTGAAAATTGGCCAGTTAACAAAACCATAAATGGCAGGAAACATATTAACAGGAAAAGCTCCTCCTACAATGTTTTCTCAGGACATGAATGAATGTCTAGGAATGATGCTTAACCTCCCACAGAACTGTAAAGGTTGTGACAGATGTCTTTACCTCATGATATGCCACGTTGTGCTCAGACTACAGAAGAAGAAACCAAGGATTTTGATTTGATTTTTTTACTAACAATGGACAAACAAAAGACTTGTGTATTTCTGGCTTTCTGGAAAGACGAAATGCTGTGGACTACTGAACAAATTCTTCTGACCCATATGAACTCAAATGTACATTCTCCATTTCAAAAATCTATCTTCTTTTAATGCAGAATAAATCATGTGCTCCACCAAACCAGGAATTCAGGCAGAATTTTGTCTTTTAAGTTGCACAGGTTTTAGATTCCTGAAGAATAACATTGTATGTTCTTCAACAGGCTGTAAACTTGATTACAACTTTTTAAAGAAGATTGAGGAGACAGGTAAGCTAAACTTGTGCCATACCTGGGTCTGCTGCAGTGAAAGGAACACCATCAGAAGTGTAAAATGTTGGTTCATTCTAAAAATAAAGTCATATGGAAAGTTATATGTGTTCAGAGAGACAGATGTTTGTAGTTTCGAGTAATGCAATTGTCTACGAATCAAACTAAATTCACATGAAAGTAAGGAACTGAAATGTCCATATATTCTTACCATAAAATAGTTCGGATCATTTTCAGGGGTAGCTTCTGTGTGTGGAGTTGTTCCATGAACTCTACCCCAGTTACTAGATCGCAGTTCTACTAGTTTCAGAAGCATGTGTTTCACATCTCTGAAATAGAGAAGCACTACAAAAGTTAGAATGTTTTGTGCCAAGCAAGAAATTGGGCTTCCCTCGTTGCACAAATACAAGATAGTAAAATCCGCCCAAAAAAATAAGTTCAAGGACAAAATTTGTGTCCTGTGTGCAGATAATTTTGAATTCAACTTTACAGCTGCAAGTCTAGATGCCTTATGTGTCAATTATGAGATATTCACCCTCTTCACTTCCTCTGCTGTTAAGTAAGGAGCTCATATGAAAAAGGAAATTGCTATAGCTTTTATTGAGATACCACACCTTGCAGTACAAGTTAAAGAACAAATCCCTTTTTGAAAAAAGGATAATACTGGGAGAAAAAAAGGGAGATGATCTTCAAATTCTATTTTAATTTCCTGTTCTGCGCTCCTGATTCAGTCTTCATCATACTGAAATGCTGTAGTCAAAAGTAAGAAGTAATGTCCCCAGTACATTAGATATCAACACTCATTTCATCCCTAAAATAAGAGAAAATGCTTCTTTTAAGCTAGTCAATGGAGAAGAGTATCATCAAGGAATACATAAATAAATAAATTTTTCAGTTATTTTCCCAGCTGAAATTGATGCTAAATTGATTTTTGCCTTTTTTTTTTTCTTTTATATCTTCCCTGTATTCTTTAAACATATATGTGTAGCTCTGTAGCCTACTATAGTATTCGTAGCTAGCATTTCACCTACTCTGTCAGACAGAAAGACAAAATAAATTCCTCAGCGGCTCCAAGCTGGGGGTCCAAGGTTAGATTCTCTGGGAAGCCAAGGCTGAAGCCAGCTCTCCCACACACATTTTCATAAGCAAAGTTTAGTTCCTATCTAAGGGGAGGGGAGGAAGGGGGAATTCAGGAAGGGTTGCACTGGGGGGGGAATTACCTCACCACTTATGTCTCTAATTGGAGATGCTTGTCAGTTATGCTAATTTGCTAAACATGTAAAAATTGTATATGTGTTATGCTGGGTGTGCATATTTGGTGCCTTTCCACCTGGTGAGTTGTGCACATAAAGATCCTTATAAAGGTAACCCCTTTTTATCACTTAACTGTGTCTGGCTCATGATTTTACGATCAGCAAAATTAGTTTGTTGTTCTATATCTTTGAAGCCTCAGCTTGTGCCATCAATTTTGGTTCCTGAAGCAAAAATTTCCTCTTCCTCCTTGGGGGCAGCTATGAGTTACTCTTGGCCTCCCTCCATATGGCAAGAGATCAGAATCTGAATCCCTACAGGTTTTTAGTAAGTTTGCAAGAAGCTGAGGATGAAGCATAGCAGAATCAGACAACCTCATGTACACAGGTGATTAGTCAACCACTAATATATTACTAATATATTAGTCAATCACTCGTTTTTTTTCCAGATTGAAGCTAAGACCTTGCCAAAAAGGTGTGCTCTCCAGAAAAAAAAACAAACAAAAACCAAACCACAAAGTGTATTTCATTTTGCCTTTACATTTGTAGTAATTGATATGTATTTAATACTGCTACATATTTAGTAGTTTGTATGTATTTAATCCTGTTCAATTCAAAATTACAAGTATAAACTATGAGATAATTGCCTTATTGTCTCTTTGTACATACTTGTTTTAAGAGCCTAAAGCACTTATAGAAGATTTCAAGACCTAATAGGTTAAAAAAAAAAAAGTGGAACTTGAATCTCTATTAGAAACTAAAATACAATAAACCCACCCCAAACCAAAACCAACCCAACTGCCAAAAAATCCACATTACTCTTCAACTGAAAAACACCTTTTCTTTTTCTTTTTTACATGGAAAATGACCCACACATCACAGTACTTTTCATAAATTTAAGTTTTACCATAATTTTTTTGACTTGTTCATTATTGTTGAAGATTTTTCAAGGTGTTCTTTTTCATATAAACAAAACACGGCATGTAAATTTATCTTCTCACCTGCTACAGTTTGCATCCAACACAACATTTTCAATTCTCTGAATAATTTCCTCCATATCATTCTTCCCTTTTTCTTTCCAGGCATCTTCTAAAACTGAGCCTGTCAACTAAAGACAAAGGATTAGTTTGGGTTTTTTTAAAGAAAATTAGAAATCCTTAATAAACAGTCAGCTGAAGAGATTCTGTAAAAATTCATAACACTTGGACTACCTGAAGGCTGAAGCTTCCAGCTGCCTGTATCTCTTTGCTAAACAGAATAATAGACCTCAAGAATAGTTTATTTTAAACTACGGACAGTGTAGGAGCTCTGTGTCCAATGTTTATGTTACCTAGAAATTCACAGCCACTTGATTTCAGTCTTGAAACATGATTTTGAAACAACCCTTCAGTGACATTGGTCAGATCTTACTTGATTAAAGTACATACTACCAACCTTTACTTCCTTTAAATCTTTATTTTTGCAGCTGATCCCACCAGTTTACCTGACAACAGGAAATATTTTATTAAACTTTAGAAACACTTCAGTCAAGTTGGCTAGCACCACACATGCCAGAGAATTCCATCTGGGTATATATAAAGGAGAGTAGAATTACCTGACCAAGCCAAGCTGAACTTTAATACATGAAAATCTACAAGGCTAAAGCTGCTGCCCAGAAAGCTTTAGTAGCAGTCAGTCTAGAATGGCTACGGATGAAAACCTTTTACTACAAGAATAGGTACTTCATTGCCCAATAATTGCACAGGAAGAGTTAAATCTGAAAAAAAATTAGTTTGCCATGAATAGCAATCTCCTCAGCATAAATATTACAAGATCAAGCTTGGAATGGCACCTCATGATACAAAGGGATAAAATCCCAAGATAAAAGCAAGTATATTGGTCAGCATTTGTTTGGTATTTGTAGTATACCACAGTGGTCACACCTTACCCCTAGATAATTAGGTACTAGCATCAAGATTAACTAAAAATAAACATATTGCACAGCAAACAGATGAAAAACCGGTATCTATCACTGCATTAAATGGAAAAGATAAAATGAGACATTTATTGCTTCAGTAGTGAAACCAAGGTTTCATGAAGTAGCCCAGTATAGCTACATAGATACTTAACATTTGTAGATACTGTAAGACATCAGAAAACACTTGCATGAACAAAACAGAATCTCTTTGTTGTGTAAGACCTTTTAGATACAGCAGGTGTGTCATAAAATAATTTAGTTTACTGGTTTTCTTCAGGATGCTGCACTGTAAAGCTTCCTGATTTGTGTATTGCTGCTTAAAAAGGTTCTTCAGTGGGCCTTGCGTCAGGCAGCACTGCCAACATAAGGACTGACCGCAGGAGTGAATGTGCTCATTGAGCACAATCGCACACTTGCTGTGAAGCAACCTCCTTAAACATCCAAACTTCAAATGAAGGTTTTAAATTACAAAAACCTCTCTGCCCTACTCTCTGTTTATCATATCAAAAGAAGCTGTCAGAAATGACATTGAAGATGGAAGAGTCTGAGAAGCAGTGGAGTATGACGAAGGGTAAAGAATGAGGAAAAACAAACAAGCCAACCAAAAATCTTCAGAAAAATGCTGTTTAGCACTTAACCTTCATTCCTAATTTAAACTGTTTTCCCAACTACGAGTATAATGATACCTAGTGAAGGTAAAGAGTTTCTCCTGCATAGAAGCTAACCATTTTACAAGAAAAGGCATGGGTTATTGAGCTAAGAGGTTTATTTTCAACATGAAAGATAAATCTATATATTTCTACAATAGTAATGACATGGACAATACAGAAAGAAATAACTGATATTAAGGACCTTTTGCCTCAAAAAGTGGTGGACCCTAATGGCCAAGTGTCCTTCAGAACACAGAACATACCTAAGATCTCACAATTCATTCAGGCTGGTTACAGTTTTCTCCCACACCAGAAGCAGCAAAGTAAGATCTAGAGGAAGCATTTACTCCTTTGCACCTCAACTTCAGTTCTATTGCTCATTTGTACATAAATGGCTTTCAATTTATTTTTAGAGCACCTTGTTACTATTTTTACTGGCTCAATTTCCTAATGGTACTAAGGAAAACAAAAAAAGTAGTTTGCTCTGCTAATGCTATAATGCATAAACCCCTATAAATACTTCCTCATTTGCAGTTTACCCTGCTATTCCCAAAGCTAGGAAGTTTAAAAAACTTGATTATTTTTTCTTTTAAAACTGCTATCTCACCTTCAGCAGTTTCACTGCACACATCAAATTATTATCCACAGGATTAGAGAAGAGCACATTTAGTAATTCCCGAAGGCCTTCTTGAAGAATTTCTGCTCGTGTAACCTGTCCCTTTGTTCCTTTAATCTGCAAAACATATATAAAACCCCCCAACATTTAAAATAATTAAGTTTTAGAAATTAATTTAGGCACATGTTGTTTCTTGAATGCTGTATGATTTGGTTTGTGATCAGTGTAGGTGATCTCTGTAGTGGGAAGAACATGCCAAATACTGTAACCATTTTAGAACACAGACTTCCATAGAATGGTTTGGGTTGGAAGGGACTTTAACCATCATCTATATCATCACCTACCTCAGTCTGCTGGCCATACCTCTTCTGATGCAGGTGATGTTGAAGTCCTCATCGACCAACACCCAAAGTCCTTCTCAGCAGAGTTGCTCCCAATTAATTTTCCACCCAGCCTGTATTTGTGCCTGGCCCAATGTAGTACCTTGCACTTGGCCTTGTTTGCATGGTCCCATCTCCCAAGCCTCTCTTGGTCCCTCTGGGTGGCATCCCTTCCCTCCAGCACGCTGACTGCACCACACAGCTTGGTGTCGTCGGAAAACTTACTCTGAGAAACGTCCTTTCGATTCTGACATAACAATGCAATGTCCAGCATTTTGTTTCTCGGCTAACAAATTGCTAAGAAAAGCAACCAAATGCCTGCCTAATGGTCCACAAAATACTGAATTACCAGAACCCCATGCTCCTTTCCACACTGCATTACATATTCTCTACAGCAGTGGTAGCTTACTTCTAGAAGGCAGTGTTGATATATTTAAAAACTTATAGGAAATGGTTTAAAAACAAATTGTATACTCCATAGAATATGGTATACTCCACAAATGGAGAACTCCCCCTGCTCCAAAGTCTTTGAAAATCTTCCTTTTTTCTTCTAGCAAGTGAAAAGTAGATTTCAAGGACCACTTATGGTCCAGAAATGGAAGAGTCAGAAACGGATTTTCCTCATGCCAGCAGAACATTTTTTAGAGTGTTTTCTTAAATCAAACCATTGAAATAATCAAGTCAAATGTGTATTTTTAACTACACTACAGCAGGAAGTGAACTTGGTGAATGCACAGGCATAATAATCAAAGAAGTTTTTTACACATTTTTGTACATATTACAGATATCAAAAACAAATCTAAATGCAAAATTGCATACTTCATGCATGAGCCAATGACTCAACCATCAGAAGAAATATCTTTAAAGGTCTGCATTTTTAATTCCTCATTTTGAGTATTTTCACATCTGCCTCAAGGGTTTGTTAACACCTCTTATTAGTGCCTGAATACTGAATTACATGGGTTATTGATCCTGGTCTGCTTCTGCTAGGCATTTAATAACATTTAATATGTTGGTTAAGTATAGCCATCTGGGGTTTTTGCTGGTAAAAGAAAATACAAAAAGCTTAATTTCAAAGATGTTTATGGTTGGTTCTTCCCACAAATTCCTACACTTTATTTTTTATACACTTCTCTTCTAATGATCTTGTCATTTTTGTTTATATGTTTCCTGGATATACACATTATAATGAAACTGTTCTAAAGTTCTTTTATTCACTGCCCTCTGCCTTTAAAAAAACACCTGTAATTATACTCCATTTCAGTGTTTACCTACACACAACAAAAAAGTAATGAAGAACCATGTGACATGCAACTTTCTTCTTACCTCTAGGTTCAGATAAAGTTCAGCTAAGAACAGCACATAGGCATGAAATTGTTTTCTAGTAGTCTCATCCCCTTTGGTAGCTTCATCTCTGTTTTCATACTCCGTCCGACACCTGTAAAAAATAAAACAAAATTATATCATCTGTAGCCATTCCAACATATGTAACATGCTACTCATTTAAAGGAATACTGAGAACTTATGAACTGCATGAAAACTGTTACATGCTGAATGCTGGGATGTATAATCTGTGAAGAAAATGAGAAGCCTTCACAAAGAAACAGCGGATTTGCATCCTTTTAGATAAATACACATGATTACATGATTGCATCTCTAAGCACTGAGATATCTGATGCAGTAAAATTAAAGAGAACAACTTAGAACATGTAGAAATTAATACAGTTACACAGTTTGTACAATAGAATATGGGTTCAGGATGCGCCATATTAATACAGGCAGCCAATGCCCACAGAAATGAAGTAGACATGTTCCCCTCTTCAGGGTGCTTACCACATTGTCTCAGACGTCTTTACACCTATTTGATAAATTCTTTATCTTACCATGTTAAATGACAGTGATACATAATTCATGACACCCAGCTGAGTGGTGTTAAGTGACACTCTAGATGGAAGGGATGGCATACAAGAGAGACCCTGACAGACTTGAGAGGTGGCCCTGTGCAACTCATGAACTTCAGCAAGGCCAAGTGTAAGTTTCTGCACACGGCAGAATCTGCACATGGCAGAAACTTGGGCAATCCCAAGCATTAAGAACAACTTGGGCAGGGAAGTGATTGAGAACAGTCCTGCCAAGAAGGACTTGGGTTATGAGAAGGTCGATGTGACAGTGCATGCTTGAATTGCAGAAAGCCAGTTGTATCCTGCATCCAGAGCAGTGTGGGCACCAGGTGAGGGAGGGAATTCTGCCTCTCTGCTCTGCCCTGGTGACACCTCCCCTGGAGCACTGCATCCAGCTCTGCGGTCTTCTGAACAGGGAGGACACAGACATAATGAGTGGGACCAGAGCAGGCCACTAAGTTGACCATAGGGCCAGAGCATCTCTCCTATGGGCACAGGATGAGAGAGCTGGGATTGTTCAGCTGGGAGAAGAGAAGGTGTTGGTGACACCTTATAGCACCTTCCAGTACCTAAAAGGGGCCCACCAGAAGGCTGGAGAGGGACTTTTCACATGGGCATGTAATGATGGGACAAGGGAAAATAACTTTAAACTAACAGACGGCAGGTTTAGACAAGATATTAGGCAGAAATTCTTTACTGTGAGGGTGGTGAGGCAGAGAGGCAGGTTGCCCAGAGAAACTGTGAATGCCCCATCTCTGTAAGTGTTTAAGGCCAGGCTGGATGGGACTATGAGCAGCCTGGTTTAGTGGAAGGTTCCCCACCCACGGCAGAGGGCTTTGGAACAAGATGATCCTTAAGGTCCCTTCCAACCCAAATAATTCTATGATTCTGTAATTTAAATGTAAATACAAATACATAGGATTAACATACCATGGCAGTGAAGTAATCTTTCTAGTATTTAGCAACTGTTCCAAAAATACACAAGTTTACATAACAGTATAAAAACAAAATTAAAAAGTATTTGAGATAAAAGGAAACCCAGACAAATTCTAATGTATTCTCAATGATTGTGTAATGGATTGAGAAATAGTGGAGAACCTGCAAAATCTGAAGAGCTGAAATACAAAATTTCAGGGAGAAACTTTGTTGAGAAACAGAAGATGACTTCTCTGTGGTCACATTGTTAGGTTGTTTATCTGTCCACACTCTCCCCACTCCAAATTTCATCCATATTAGCAAGTAAAACATAAGCAACTTTAAATTCATGGCTTCAGGGTGCTAACATTAATGTTATTGGTTGGGTTTGCTTCAAAACCAAGAACCAGAAAATCCAATTAACATTAACAGGGATTTCCTTTCACGTTCAAGTAACGGACAGTTAAAAAAATCAAAAGCAATAACTTTGAAAGCAAAAAAAAACCCAAAAAACCCAAGAGAAAAAAGAGTATTTTCAGCTTCTGCATGTCCTGTTTTAGCTGTTGCTTTGCCGTGTTTGCACTACATCAAGGACTCTTCTGCTTCTCACCCCACCGAGGAGGCTGGGGTGGCACAAGAAGGCAAGGGGAGACAGAGTCAGGACAGCTGACCCCAACTGACCACACAGATATTCCTCCCATGCAGCCTCATGCTCAGCATATAAACCAGGGAGAAAGCTGGCTGAGGGCCACTGCTCAGGAACTGTCTGGGCATTGTGGGTGGTGAGCAATTGCATGGTGTGTCACTTGTTTTGTACATGCTAATTCTTTTATCACTGTTATTATATTCCCATTCTTTTCTATCCTAATAAAATATCTTCATCTCAACACATGAATTCTACTTTTTCTGCCCCTTATTCTCTTGCCTATCTCACTGAGAGGGTGGGGGAAGTGAATGAGGGGTTGCAGGCTGTTTAGTTACCTGCCAGGTTAAACCACAACATTCCACTCATGACAAAAGACCATTGGAATGCATTACCGTAAAAGTTTATCATGTTTTTGCTTCTGAACATTGCTGGACTAAGTAAAAACTTTTCAGGTAAGAGGCAAACCTGAGGCTTAGAAAGCCAGACATCTTTAAAGAAAAAAACAAAAGTCTAATTTCTAAAGAAATCTGAAGTGTCCAAGTACAGTACTCCATCAAATGTCATGCAGTAATATTTGAAAGGAAATATAATGATTTAAAGAATGTTGCATTTTTGTCAACTACAAAGTCTAATCATTATTAAACTAAGGTCCCCAGAAATTGGCAGAAACTGGAAACTGAAGAAATTTATCCTTCTGGATTTTATACAGCTATTTCATAGATACAAAGTCACTTAGCCAATCAGTGAATAAACCTTCCACAGCAACTCCAGGCAAAAAAAAACCACTAAGGAAAAAAACCACAATGAAGTAAGTACTGGCAAGAGTCAAAGGACAAGGACAGTACATATATGAGCATTTTAGTATACTTTTAAAGTAGATAAGCTTTCCAATTTGCACTATTTTTGGGATCAGTCTAATGTGACCAGTTCAAAAGAGCCTTCAGAACTTCAAATGGAGTCCTATTTTCATATTTAAAAATACTAATATATTTTAAAATGTAGGTGTTCAATACTCAGCATGTACCTGTGCTTCGATACTCCTCAACCTATACTATTTTAAATAAGTATCTCTTTGTATGCAACAGCAAGAGTTAATGGACAAACAAGAAAGATGTAATTGAAGAGAGTAACAGGCTTAAAGTGACTGATACTGACCTTTGAAGTAGCAACTGTCGGAAGTTCCCACTTTGTGGACTAATGGTTAGATGGTGAGATAGATAGTTACACAACCGTGCTCCCATGTATGAAAAATTTGGGACAGATGTGGCCTTCCAAAATAAAAATGGAAAAATAAATTATTTATAAAACTAATGGTTAGGC
Source organism: Machaerirhynchus nigripectus (assembly GCA_013397975.1). Taxonomy (NCBI): domain Eukaryota; kingdom Metazoa; phylum Chordata; class Aves; order Passeriformes; family Dicruridae; genus Machaerirhynchus; species Machaerirhynchus nigripectus. Next base: position 10,418 of record VZRQ01011267.1, on the reverse strand, counting down.
TATCAGGAAATATTTCTAAAAACCTTTATGAAACTTGGATGTTGATCAGACAACACAAGAGCAGAAAATTAATGATTAATAGTCACTATTTGCCATGTTCACTTTTGTATTGCACCAACATTTTGCTATATGCATTTCAGCATTTAAAAGCTCATTATATTGTGATTTTGTGGCTCTATGAAAACAATCACCATTACGGCAAGTATCTTCATGTAACTCTACTTCTGCACTGTGACCTACAATCAAAGAGTGTCTCAAAGTCACTTACAAACTGCTTATACAAAAAAATCAACAGTGGACATTAAAACACTTTTTCAAAAACAATTACTCTCTCAAGGAGCAATGAATACATTCAAACAACATCATAAAAAGTTATCTTGTTTCAGTCTATGAGCTACTTATTCCAGAATCTCTTTTTGGCCATGGTAAATATCCAAGGAAAGAGTGTAAGAACATAGCAAGTAAAGAGAAATTCTTTCTCCCATACATGCTCCAGCAATCTGCAGAAGAGCAAACTTCTGAATCAAAGACTATACCATTACAGTCAATGGCTCTTGATGGATCCTATTTTTTCTAAAACAAGTCCTGTTATTGCTGAACATCTACATCTTTGTCATCTAAAAAAAGGTGGCAGGAATGATATTGTGTAAAAAATTATTTTGTTTTAATCTGATAATTCAAAATTTAAAGAGGTGGCAATTTATTACTGTTCACTTATTTTCAAGTCTCCTCTAACAACACCTGCATTTCAGATTGTTTCTCAGGTGCAGTTTCAGTGAAAAGAGTTTCTGCTGCAAATAACTTCACCAGCTCTGCCCAAAAAGAAAATGAGGATACTAAGAACTCAGTAAACTTCTCCTTTGGCTTTATCATCTTTGATTATTTCTTTTATATCTTCACCATCTATCAGAGCTATACATATATGTTTGCATGTTTGAACTGTTCCAACATGTTTGAAAAAACATCTTGGTTATGCATTATACCTAGCTACCTCTTATAGGTAGAGAAAAATACACACTTAACGTAATTCTACTATGTGCACAGAGTTGCTGGAAAAAAAAAAATGAAGTGTCTTTGGAAGATAAAACAAGTTTACGTAATTAAGAAAGACAAATGGAATTCACTTTCCAGTAAAGCTGCATGTGAAATACCTAACAAGACTTTGGTGCTTTGGTTCAAGCAGTCGCTGACTAGAAGAGTCGCTGACCCTTTTTTATAAGGTGCCCCTTTTTAATACTCTTTCCTAACCAAAAAGAACCCCAACCCAACAAGCCCCCTTAAAAAAAACCAAAATCCTTAACAGTCAAACAGCTACACAAATTCTTCAAACCTCATCTGTATTTTTTAAACATTATCGTCCTTACTAGTTCGTTTCTGCTTGTGGTTGCATCAATCATTGAAATAATTAAATTTTAGGTATTATGACCTGGCATAGCACATGCAGACAAAAACAAAATTCACCCTGTATCTTCCTAATAATCAATTACATTGCAAAATCATATTCTCGGAACTATTATTGCTGGTAATGCCACTTTATCTCCAAATCAAAAAAGTTACAATCTAAGCATGACGGCTAATCTACCAAGACATATCTTGAGAAACTGTAGTTGCTCTGACAGGAACAATCCAATGCATTAACTAGACAACAGTCAAGGTTCTTAAACTATGAAGTCAGTGTCTAACTTCTGAAAGACAAAAGAACTGGCACTTTACTCTGTTCAGACAGAAATAAGAACAGAAGGAAGTATATAATTAATATTTATAGACACGCTAAGATACCTAACACAGAGGTGAAGGGAAGACCCTACAGGACTTGGGTTTAGTTCATTTTAATATTTTTCCTTCACAAACCTAGCATCTGTAAATCTGCTTAGTTGGGTCAAATTTACATCATTGAAGAAGATACTTACAAATTTCAGCAATTTTAATTGTTTTTTGAAAAGCCAGGATAAAAATACTTGAGCCTCTGCTCAAGACAGAATAATAATAAGCATAGTTGGCTTTGCTTAAACACTGTGCCAGCCTGATATACAACCTACCTAAAATTAGATGCTTCTGGATACTAGCATAGCTTTTTGGCATTACGTTTGATTTTTCATGTAATTTCAGACTAACACTGAGCTTCTCAGTTGAGGAAGGCACAGTAAACCCTAATGCTGAACTTGTTTTTAAAGGGAGGCAGAGAGGAAGAAGCAACATTAAAGAGTTCTATTAAATGAGAGTCAATGTATTTAAAATACAGGAAGTTAAAAATAGCATAAAGTCCTCTTTTTTTCTTCCAGTAAAGTTATATGGAATATTTTAATATTTCTCTAAACTATCCTCCATGGGTTCAAATAAAGGATGGGAAAACGATGCTGCCAAATGCAGCACAGGTGATCATCATGTCTCACTAAAGTGGTCTCAATTAAACTTGCATTAATTCTGTATAATAATGAGAAACCTGAGACTCTACTGTTCTGCACAGTGACCAACCACTCATTCCACTTCTACATACACCAGATTAAAATAATCTGCAGGTATCTGCACTTGAATAAAAGTCTGCATTCAAAGTAGAACTTGAAAGCAACAAACTCACGTAAGGGTGAGACACCCAACATAATAAAGAGCAAGCCAGAGGCATGGCTTCATTCTCTGCAGCGAGCCCAAAAGACAGTAACAGCAGCTCATTTGCTAAGCAACACATATTAAGCTGCTCTTTCCAATGGCTCCCCCAATTAGTACAGAGTTCAGCTCAAGGTCTCTGTCCTCATTTCCATGGCCATCAATGGGACTGGACCAAGTCACCCTTAGAGGAGCTTTCCTTTTCTCCAATTATGCTGTTCTGAAATAGGTATATTTCAAATAAAGAAAAAGTCTGTCAATAAAGAAGCATTTCCCAAAGGGTGGCGTGTACAGTAGGTATGGATTTAACTTTATTTAATACCAAGGAAATAAAAGTATCTTAGGACTATGAAGAGGTTTTTTTTTGCACAAGAGCATAAAAATATACAACCTTGCTTAAGTTTCTTCAATCTTTACTATAAAAATACAGAAATTAAAATACAACTTTCTTTAATTAAATGCCACAATTTCAACTGTAGTATGTTGCCTACATAGAGGAGATATAAACACACAACAAAGGAAACAGAGCAAACTGGGAAAATGAATACAATTTGGGTATCCTAAATCTGAGCTACCATTTCAATTTATTGAGCAAAATCCTTCCCTGTATATTTCAGTCCAAAAGGAAAAAAAATTCAAATAATCAAAATACTACAATGATACAATTATGTAACAAATACTGGAATGCCTGTCTTGGACACTGGGTAACAGAGGCATAATGTCCATCTTATAAGACAGAATACACTACCTGCTGATAGATGAGTTCAACAAATTCTTGTAAAGCTTCATCTGCAATGACCCAGCCATTCAGTGTTTCAGCAAACTGCTCTATTTCAGTTTCAAAACAACCTGGTTGCTCGGTGAGGTGATTTAGGAAGCCTTGTACATATTCTGCCAGAGTCAGATAGCCATCACATCTATTTTCAAAGGAAGAATCCTATAGAAGTGAAAGAAAATACCAACTACTTAAAAACAACCTTGAATAATTGTTACACTTACTGTCTCCAGAAATAACCATACGGCCCCTAGTTTTGAGCCTCTGCATACTTGACAATAATCTTTATTACACAGTTCACTTCAACATTTTTACAGAGCATAGACCTCAACACCTCCCAGAGTGTAGACCTCAGAAACCTCCAATGGTCCAATCACCTTAAGAACCAGGTAATGTATTTTTATAGACATTAGGGTCTCCCAGGAAGATACATAAAAAGGTGGATTAAAAAGAAATTAGTTTCCCAAATTGGGTGCAAGTTTAACTAACAAATAAAGTAATTTTAGCTGTTAGGGGAAGAACTACCAAACTGAGGCTCAACACCCATTCCTGGTGTGGACACTAACTGTACTATGGATTTATGAGCCATGGAAGCAAAAAAAAAAAGGAAAATTTGAAACAAAGTATTTTGGCCTTAGATAGTGTGTATAGTGCTCCCAAAACATGCAGAAGGGGGAGTAATTACAGAAATACAATAAATACATAGTATTGTTCCCATGTAAAAAGTATAATCAGAAGAACTGATATTTTAAAGTCAGCATATTTGCATCTCTTGGCAAAAGATGAAAGATTACAAGGCATGAAATGAAACCATTCAAATGGAATTGCATTAATTTCCAGCTACTGAGGTTTAAAACCAAACAAGACAGTAAATACACTTGCTTTCTAAAGAGAGGAGGGGCTACCCAATATCACTTTATGAATATTTATGCTCCCACCAATGGAAAAGAAGAACGCTGACTTTGTCCATTCAGAATGTATGTAAGAGTATCTAAAGTCAATACTCTTCCAGATGATTATAATGCTGGTATATGAAGGGAATAGCAAAGAAAGCAGCATACTTTGTGATGTCACTAGTAGCAACACAGTAGAAATAATTCACTTTGTCACACTACACAAAAGATTGTGAAAAGCATCTCTCAGATTTCAGAAATGCAAGAAGGAGCCTGAAGAGGCACTTCTTACAAAATGACATACATTAAGCAATTCAAGATGTAAGAGTAATACACAGAAAATTAGAATTCTCAACTGTCCTACCATTTAAAAATGTTTAAAGGCTATCTACAGTACGGCTGAGCTAAAACGATAAAGAACTTTTTCTTTACTTGGTGTACATAAATATATCAACAAGGTTTATAAGCATAATCTCCCTCTCCCCCTTCTACTTCCTTAATATGGATTTTTCATTACTTTGTCTTTGAACTGCCTGTCTCTACTGTGAGGCAACATGGATCTGTGGAAATTTTTTAGCTGGGTATGAACTATGAGAAAGACAGATATACATTGCTGAAAATCACATCCTGATACTAATTTCATGACTCGTGAAGAATGTATGGGTAAAAAAAGCAAGTTTTCCAAAAGCATTCAAACATGTCATAAGGTTATATACTTAAGCTAGCGAGGTGAGGCACACATCAGTATAACAAAAGTAAAACTAGAAACATTTCCTATGGTATTTAATTAAATAGAAGATTTGCCAGTTAGTAACATAATATAAACAGACTAAATAACTTAATGTTGCCTACCAGAAATAGGAAAAAACATACGGGTTTACGGAATAGAGGCAAATTGTTACTGCGTAAAGCCTTCGACAACCTGGGGACTGGAGCACAGGCACTTCAGAGATCCTTTCTAAACTAAGGTTTTCTATGGTTGTAATGGCTTGGAGCTTACAAACCCAAAAAGTAAAGGCTAACAGCCCAATGTAGGACTTGCTAAATACTCTGCTTCACTACAGGAAATCAACATTTATGAGGCAATTTCAAACAGCCCAGTAAGAGTTCTGTACAATGAACTTAAAACTAGTTTGTTTCATAGAACTATTACACTACTGTGCGGCTACTGCAGCTTAATCAAATAGAGCTGAACTAGCATCTCTCCAAACAACCTGTCTGAAAACTCTCCAGCCAGGCTGCAGAGCATGCAACTGCTGTACCTAGTAAAAGAAGTGTCTCTTTCTGACAGCCATCAGATTGTTACAAGATCCTCATTCAGCAGAGAGGAAGGTATCTTCCTCTCATACTCACTTGGCAAGAATCCAGTCTTGGAGAACATCCTTGTTTTGTAAGGGATCCTAATACCATTTGGTATACTGGTGTCCCTTTTGTATACTCTTACTTCCAGTTTGTAATTAAGATGCTAAACACGGAGAACTGAACTCTGTACCATATTCAGCTACCTGTACTAAATATGCAACTTCAAAAGAAGTCTAGGTTTCAGTAACTATGCCAGAGAACTGAACAAATTGCCGAGAAAAATGAGTACTTTAGAAATTCAAAAATATACAACTTTTAAAAAATTATTTTTACCTGATACTTTAAAAACTAACTAAATTTAGCCCAATAGCTTCTAGACATAAAGTACTTGCATTTCTCATTGTCTGATTTTAGGATTTAACATAAAGGTAGAACCATGCAACGTATCAACTCAAGAAAAACAAAGCAAATGGCTCTTTATTCTTTTTCAAGAGGAGCTGGCTAACAGAAGCCTGTAAGACTACACATCACTACAAAGTTATAATTTAAAGCCATGAAAGTCAACTAGAAATTTTCTGTTAATTTCAGTAATTTGTCCATCAAGCCAGCGTTCCAATTCTTCTCTCTAATCTTTGATAGCTATAGGATGGGATCCTGGATTGTACACAACAAAAGAATAACTGATGAAAAGTTTATAGATTTACCTCTCTTTTATTATGTGTCAATTCATGAGTTTACAGACATAAGAGCAGAAGGCTAAATAGGTACTAAAACTCCTCTGATTTACATAAAGATAAAACAGAAAGTCTATGAAAAAAATTCATGAGCCAAATCTGCTCTTAAGACTCAGTTTCTGTATATGTACTGATTACCATTTTCCTATATCTAGTAAATACACATTTCCACTTATGAACTTACTCACTAGTAATTTATCATTGATTTGATTTTTCTTCAGACTTCTTAGGAACAAGCTTTTTTTCCCTTCAGTTATATGAACTCTGTAAGTTTCCAATAAAGTTACTGCAAACTCAAGTACAAAAAGACTGTTGCATATACAAAACCACCTATGCATGCTGAATGAGGTTAAGTGGCACTCTCATGCTTGGCTTCTGATGGAAATTACTGAAGTTAAAAAAGAAAAAAGCAGGAGGGAAAGACTGTGGAATCCTAAAATAATGAAAATCTCACTCCTAAAACTATGAAGAACATCATTATGCCCATCTGATGAATGACAGCCACATCACACACACAGCCATTGCAAGAACAAGTCTGATGTCCAATCCGAACCTACATCTAGTCACTAGTTCTGCTGCAGACATCTACAATTTCCCATGGGTTGGACGCTGTATGCAAACAGAGAATCCCATGGTGGCCTTTCTTTAAAGTCGTGGTAAAGTTTTTCTGAAAATTCTAGTAAATCTTGTATGCTGCACCCTTTAAACCATTTTCATGGGTAATTGACAGTTTTGAGTATCAAAAACTGGAAAGACTGGAAATTAACTGACCTAGTATCAAATGTTATATGGACACAGTGATAATAGTAGTGCACAATCAAACAAGAACCCAACACTGTTTTTAAAATAATAAGTGTTTTTTTCTATTGCAAAACAACCATGTATTTTATGAGAGAAATACAAGATTTCAGAGCTAAAAAATCAGGGGCCTTCAAAAATGAAAGCTATAAAAGTACTAATTTTAAGTAAAAAAGAAGTTTCTCAAAACTTTGTTTTGATTGAAATTTTAAAACTCATGGTCAAAATCAGTGTAACTGTAAAATGTGCTAAATTTCTTATTTTTATTGCAAGTGAGCCCAGTTTATAAAATTTTTTCAGTAACTAAAGTAAAAAACTTACAGATTTTGTAATAGTGAAAGATGGAAGAAAAATACCACTGTTTTATGTCTATCATATTCTGATTAAAGTCCCTGCAACATGTTTTGCTAACAGTTTCAGAGGTATTTTTATTAATAGATGAGTCACATTCACAGCATATTCCATCAACATAGCAACCAGGAACTCCCACATGCTCCCGAGTTTTTTCGAAACAGCTGAAAAGCAACATTGTTGGCATTGAAACTTTGCAGTTTTAAGAGTGCACTACCTATGCTATTGGAAAGGTTGTTTGTTTTTTTTTTTTTTTTTTTTTTTGTCTTGAAACTGAAACACTTTATTTATAGAAAACATGTAACCAGTACTGGGGCAAAGTAGTTATTTTTCCTCTAGATTATCCGTTCACTAAAGAACGTTCACACTGGCATTGTTAACAGCTGGATATTGGCTGGGGGCTTGTATTATCCGGGAGAGTAATTATATTCAGTAAACAAGCAAAGCTGGTAACAATCAGGTAACACGAATTTTACTGGTGAGGAAAAGTTTTCAAAACACGAAACCACCATATTTAGCATTCAAATGAAGTATTTTTCTACAAGTTATTAAATCTATTTGATTCAGCATCACTGGTTTTTTAAATCACCTGATTGTGTTTGTAAAAGTTCCCACTTGTTTAGATATAGTACCAGAGTTTTACTGCTCGCATAACAAAGATATTCCAAGAATTCACACAGATCTTCCCTGGAGTAGAATTACTGAAGCAGTAACATGGAAGACAATGGAGCAGAAAATAGAAGTACCAACTTTTATTACATGATGCACCTACAGATTGATCTGACATGAGTCTGGCTGGAGATACATTCCTGATTAGGTGCGTGGGTAGGTAACTGCTAGGAATGAGTCTAACACTTTTTCTGCCCTATGGTGATACAATACCACTGAAGAAAATAAAAGACACATGATGGTACACTAGCTTAGGCAGTCAATGACGAATGGTACCTGTGGTGCAGGAAATTCAGGAAAGGCAAAGCCTGTGCTCAGAAAAGCTAAAGGTCAAGCTTTCTCCCACGCTTTCTTCAAAACCCTGTGTATTCTGCATAAAAGTGCAGTTAGGCTTTCACTTAAAATGCAGTGTAGATGTAACTACAACAGAGATAGTCACCAAAAAAACAGCTTACTCTCATGCTGGATGGAACCAATGCTTGGTGTAGTCTACAAAGAATGAGGTTATCTGCAGCAAGATTTGGAAAAATATCCCACACTAGACTCTCTCATGTACACCATAATATTCACCCATTACCACTTAACCTCCAGAGTTGCAGCCAGGATGTTATCATCAGAATTTCTGCAATCCCTTCAGCAAATACAGAATTCAAATTATCTGGACATAAATGATCTCAAGAAAACATTACTAATTTGAATATAAGTAAATTGGCACATACTAAGGAAAGAAGTTAAAACACTCACTGTGAAATTCTGACTGAAGTTCTGGTTGTATCCTGGTGGATAAAATTCAGGTGCTTTAGCAGACAAGTTTGATGTTGCTACAGGATCCACAGCTAACTGAGGTTCAGCCATTTCTGGTCCAGAATCGAGAACTGGAACTTTATCTTGTGATCCAGATGGAATTCCCGTCTTTTGCAGGTGTTCTGAAAAATTTTTGTTAACAGCTTGTCTTAGAAATCATTAAATTAGTAGGTATTCACATAGAATAAACACAGAATACTTTTTTTTTACTTCAAGTATGGTTTTAGTATAAATATAATTCCTTTAAATACATAGCCTTAGTTTAAATACACAGATTTTATTGTTTATTCTTAGGTATGGATATTCATTTGAGCACACTCCAGATGCCTTTCTACATAACAGAAAGTAAACAGTGTTCATGTGCAGGTGACAAAAAAAAAAAAAAACAGAAGGGAAAAAAAACAGAAGGGAAAAAATTTCTCTTCATTCCCAAGAAAACATGTTTCATGTTTTCTAAGAGTTAACCTAAGAAACTAGTAAATCTGCTCATAGTACATTTGATTATCCTGTGACTTTTCACAGATTTTAGATACAAATACAAGATACATTTGCAAGGTCAATTAATGACAGACATCACTAATTTTTACCAAGACTTATTTTCAACAAAATGCTCAAGGACACTTGGCTATTGTTGTTCTAATATACCACTTGCCAAAACATCCAATTGAAGTGTTAAAACACTCTTTTCCAAACCTCTCTTTACAAACTAGCTCATAAGTTTATTGAAAACAGAACCTGATACCTACCGGGAAAAGCTGACCAACAAACATTGCTTTGTGTCACTGTTGGGTTGGGTTTATTTTTTTGCAAATAGGCTGGAGTTCTTCAGTAGGGGGAAGGCTGAGACCATCTGCAGTCAGATTAACAGATGGATACAAAGCACACTCAGATGTGGGGGCACAAAAGGGGGAAAAGGACAGGGAGTATTGCAAGCAGCTGCAATACGACATCACACCTTTACCTGGTCCAGGTCCCTAACCCAGTATCCTGGTTTCAGCTGGGACAAAGTTACTTTTCTTCTTGCTGGCTGGTACAACACCTATGTTTTGGATTCAGTATGAGACAAGTGTTGATAACAAGCTCCTGTTTTGGCTGCTACTAAGTCGTGTTTACTCTAAAGCAAGACCTTTGCATTTCCCATACTCTGATGGTGAGCAGATGCACAAGAAGCAGGGAGGCAGCAAAGATTGTACAGCTGACCCGAACTGGCCAAAGGGATAATCCAGACCATAGAATCGTGATGTTCAGTATATAAACTGGGGAGGAGTTAGCCAGGAGCTGTCAATTTTTGCTGGGGGACAGGCTGGGCATCGGTCAGCAGGTGGTGAGCGACTGCACAGTGCATCACATGATTTTCCTTGGTTTTCTTCCTTTTACTCCTCCCTAGTCACCCAGGTGTCCTCCGGCCCCCGAGGCTCACCACGCTGACCCGGCCTCAGCGCGCTGCCCGCATCGCACCCCCGGGACCAGGACCGTGCTCCCGAGGGC
>VZRQ01011264.1:8747-33274 GCA_013397975.1 Machaerirhynchus nigripectus | reverse complement strand
TGACAGTGATTTCTTGTACCCTGGGTTCAATAAAAACTTCACACTTCTTTCACTGACGTAGTTAATATTTTCTCAATCCGTGCCAGCATGCTTGTGCTCAGAATCTGACTCCTCTGAATTAGAAACTGGACGATTTCAGCAGCAAATTTTGCTAGGCAGTCATTCAGTTGACCTAAACCATTTTTAACACAGTGATTTAGAGGCAAGAGGCAACTTCTGTGTACTTTGCCATATCCTGAATCATCTGTGCTTGTTCTCCTAATAGTTGCACTGTCATTTTAGTGGAAGTACTATAGCTGAAGCATTTACACTCAGCTCCAAAAGCCCTTTGAATATTCGTGTAAAAAAAGGGTGCTTTATAGGAAGATACAGCACAAATTATTACCAGTCTGGAGCTGACATGGAGATTTGGCACTCCATCTGGAGTCTTTTCTTTCAAGAGGGATTTCTATAAATTCTGCCCTGCTCCTGATGGACAGGCAGTCTCTGTTGTCCGTCTCAAACCATAGGCTTGTCAGGCATGATAAAGGCAAAGGAATATATACAGTGTGCGTTGGCTGATTGCACATTGTCTGGAGCTGTATAATTTTCCTACACTGTTATTGCTTTCAAGTGATTTATTTGTGCAATTTCTTGGGGAAAGTCATCTGCAGGTTTCAAAATGCACAGTGTTATGATCTTAGGGATTTATTCTCACTGTGTAAATGGGGACTCTCAGTGTCATCTGTGAAACTACTCTAAGGTAGTATGGAAAACTAATCAGGACCACTTTTAGAACATGGACCACAGCAAAATGACTGCAGGTTTGTATTTACACGCCTGACATATAAAATGTGACTGGAGAGCAGTTGATAGTCTTATCTAAGAAGAAGCATGGCTTTTGGATAAAAATTATTGAACATAAGGGGCAATGAACACAAGGTTTTAGAGGTGCAGTGTGTAGAATTTCCCCTATCTCTTGAAAATAAATGTCTTGTTTTCATGATAAGTACTGTCTTTTTCATCCTCTACAGGACATACTTCAATTCTCATGGAAATAAGTAGGGAAAGTAATCATAGTTTCTTACTCATTTTTGCCCTCAGAGGAAGGAGTCTGACTTTTCTTTGAAGACTACCCGTACTGTAATTGAACCGAGGTAATCACTATGCAAACAATACCTGCTTTTCTCATAGCTTCAGGAAATTTATGATCTCATTATTTGTTTGCTTGTCTGTTTCCCACTGCCTGCAAATCACTGGCTAGATAAAGATTAGCCTGGTGAACCCATTGATAGGTTGGTCAATACATTTCATATGTGGAGTGGTGAGGTCCTGGAGAGGCTGGGCAGTTTAAGGTGCCAGCTTGTTGTTCTCTGATAATTTATTATTTCTTGGCTGTGAGAAATAAACACCTTTCTGGCTGATGTGGAGGAACAGGCCATGAGAGTCAAGCTCTCTTCAGTTGCCTGGAAGAAACCATAAGGAATTTGCTGTATTAATCTGTTTTTTCTTTATGCAAAAACTTCATAGATTGCTGTTGAAATCTTTCCTTTGTGACTTGTCCAGCTTCTTTGTGTTGGTCAAACACCCTGAACTCAACAGCCTTCTTCCTGGGCTGTGGGATGGAAGCATTTCTACTTGTAAAAGCAATGATGCTTAGTAGAGAAAAAATTTCCTTCCATTTGCAGGGCATGTGTAGAGGAAAAGGCAGCGAAATTACTGGAGTAACATGGATACATTAGAAAAACTTAATTATTTTCTATTTCAGTGCTTGGAAATACAGTGCTGTGATACAAGGAAATAACTCTTGCACTTTTACAAATTAGTGGTTGGAGTTCTGCTTCTCTCTAGTCCAGCCTCAAGCTCTGCCCTACCTGCCTCCAAGGTTGTTGTGGGGGGTGGCTCCTGTCTCCATACTGGCTGCTTCTGAGGAATAAACTCCACATCAAACACGCTGAAGCTGTGGCAGATGACCTTCCCTTACCGCTGCCTTTCTTTTAATACAGACAGCATTGCTGGAGTGTTGGTTTTTTTTTCCAGCTGACACAGCATGTTTTATTTACTGCAGGAAGCAGAAATATCTGTGTCACTTGGTCTGACTGCCTCAAATCGTGTACCCCCTCCTTTTGTTTTATTGGCTTGTTGGTCGTGAAAGTGCAACCTCCTACTGTTTTGTCTTTGTTGCTCTATAAATTACTGAATATTTCCACATTTCATCAATTCAGAGCCGGACTGTTGTTGAGGTTGTAGCTAGCAGGTGTTCTGCACTTCTATATTCTTTACTTTCAACTTGGATATTGTATTTTCTGCTGATTGTAAAAAATGATAGGGATTCTTTGGATGCTGAGTACAGGACTGTTTTGACCCAGGTGGACAACTCAAAAGGAAATATTCTGTTTATAAAGGAATAAATGCCAAAGTAGCAGTACTGGACCCAGTTTGGGGTCATGGTAAAACTGCAGAGCCAGAGTCCCCAAGAGAGCTCTGACACTGAACTGTCAAGAACCTGAAGCTGGAAGACCAAATAATTAACATTTAGGTTTACTTAATACTTTTCTTTATCAGATCTGACTATCTTTTTCAGTCTTCCGTATTTCTGAAATGCTATAAAGGAATTAGGTGAGCAGGAGAAGTAGCTTTGTAAAAACAGAAGGTGTGAATATCCTTTAGTTTTGCACTACTGTCTGCACAGGACCTTTCTGCTCCCTAGCATCTCCACAGGTGGTACCTTCTCAGCCAAGACCCTCTCGTTAGCCCCCAGGAAAGGATCAGGCCTTGAACTCCAGTGCCCAGAGCAACCCAAGTCTTTCAAATAATGGGGAAAATGCACTGTTCTCCGTAAGTGTCTGCTAGTGTTGAGTATGTGCTTGTGAGTTCAGCTCACATAACAGGTATCCTTCATCTCTGTACCTCTGTCTGTTCTCTGTCTCTGTCTGTTTTCTGCACCTAATGCCCCCTGGGTTTCCCCAAGGTGAGAAAATGTCTTTCCCTACACATTCCCAAGCGTGCTGTTGCCCAGCTCTGCTTGTCTGTAGTGAATCAATATTTGTGAGAGAAAAAACACATGCCATCCTCTATGAGGTATATACTAGAGAGAGAAAAGAGCAGTATCTCCCTATCTGTGTTACTCTATATTAACTGAAACCACAGCCTTCTTGACCAGTTCAAGTCCCATCTCAAATAAGGAATGGACAGCTTAGAAATTGCCTGCATCAAATTTATTTGCTGGTGACTTGGTCCTTCCCCTGGGACCTGCTTTGGTCCTTCCTGGCAACAGACAGGAAACAGCAGAAAACAGCATTTTCCTTGATTGAGTTTCTAAGTTTCAGTCTACCTGCACCGTCAGAAACGTTCATCCTCTTTATGTTAGAAACTTTAAGCTTATTTATTCAGTGACTAAAACACCCACTTTAGCATGTTTCTCCATTAGCAATTCCTTCCCTACCCATTTTCTTAACAAGTGTAATTTTGCAGGCTTGGTCACAGAAAATACAATCCCACTGTTATCTCCTATACCTTAAAATAAACCAGCCAGCCTTCAGTCCATTTCCCTCACTCCATTCTGGTGTCTTTCACCCTAAAGCTTAATGAACTGTTTTCTGGTATCTAAATGTAGATTCTTTCCAATTCATCCTTATTTATGAACTGAAATACCTTCAGCAGTGACAGACTTTGCTGGAGATCTAATTGCGTTTACATTCTTTCCTGTGATGTGCCGTCTCTGGAAATCTCATATATGAACCTGGATTTGGGCTACTTTGCACACTTAGTAGAAGCAAGCTAAGATTGTAGCATTTTGGGCAACCGTGGAAATTCAGTTAACAAAATTCAGACTTTTGCCATTTCCTTGCTGAAATGGTAAAAGACTTTTTCTCCCATATTCTTTCTTTTCTCACCAATGAAGACAAGACCACCTGGTGTCTTTGTCATGGCCCAGCCTACAGATGTGAGTGCTGCTTCAGTGCATCTCTCATTCTCACTTCTAATTCCAGGACAGCCATCCTTTGCTGTTACATTCTGCCTAGCAGCATTTCTGTGTCTGTACAATTAAAGTTCTGCCTCAGGTTTCATCGCCTCTTGTTTGGAATTACATAGGGGGACGCTCACACTCCTCTCCTATTTGTTTAAAATGCTGCTACTGATATTAATTTCTTGCCTTGTTAATTTAAGCACTTCATCACTCTTTTTGCATGTCTTCACTGACATTTTCCTCCCCTCCATCCACCGTCATTCTGCATTTTTAAGACCCTTCCAGGCCTGCCCAAAGAGGTTAGGAAGCTGGTGCCAGTCTTTCCCACCCTCCTACTTCACCATTTCTTATTTGCTTGCTCAGGGGTGGGCAAAGTTCCTTGTGACCCCAGCAGGGAGGCTCCACTGGGTGCTGCCAAGGCTAGCCTTGAAATTCCCCCCAGTAGTAATGTCTGTGTGCCAGGTGGCACCCAGTGTGTCACCTTGGCCTGGCTTGTATCTCTGCTGATGTCTTCTAGGAAGTGGCATTGGAGGGGACAGAGCTTTCCTGGCTTTCATCACTCAAAAATGAAGCCTTGGTAGCAATGTACTGCTATAATATGGACAATGCAGCTTACTTGGGAAGATTCTGGGTTATCTGTGACATATAAGCTCCTCCTATACAAATTGCTTAGGCTGAAAGATCTACATTTTATACATGTAATTCTATAAATCAAATTGTTTTCACAGATCACGCTTTCCTTTTATTGCTTTCTGTTATTTGGGGGCATATGGTGGCTTTCTGTAAAATGTCGCCTTAATTGCCTTCTGGATATATCCTATAAATCCCGACAAATGCTTTCAAAAGTGAAAACAAAGGCATATTTTTCTTGTATCAGAGCTTGCTCAACAAACTGCCCGTACCTTTTCCGTGGGGCCTTGCAAAATGGTGTTATGTCAAGAAGAATAATGCTGTTTAATTTATGAACCATTAATATTTATTGCACATGCAATCACTGGCATTTTATGTGAGAGAGCTGGGCAGCAGTTCTTAAAATTGGAAAGAGGTTATATATTTACCCGGGCTACACTGATAATTCATATGGGATAAATTTTGATGCATTCATTTCTTTGTGTTGACAAATTTCCTGACAGTGGCCAATGCAGTTGGTTTTTTAAGCTTATTTGCTAGCTTATAATGAATTGCCAAATAATTACTAAAAATAATTTAACTCCTTTATTATTAGGGTTCTATAAGTACGTCAAAAAAGGCTTGCTTATATTGCTGCACAATTAAGGAGTTGAATCACGGAATAAGCTGAGTTGGAAGAAACCCCCAGGGATCACCAACTCCAACTCCTGGCCCAGCACAGCGTCCAGTCTTCCTTCCAGAGGGAGATGTGCTTCTTTCCCACTCAGATCAGGGCTGGGGGCTCCTTACACTGCGTTTTGCATAGGGGAATCCAGAGACCCTGGTGTATGATGCTGCTGTCCCAAACCACACACCTGATTCCACACTGTGAGGAATTGGTTTGGCAAAAACTGGCACTAGGGCTTAGCTTTATAGTGAATCCCCCTGCAAACTCAGTGTGGAATACTGGCCCAAAAGAGAGCTCTGGTGCCACAGGATTGTCTTTTCAAAACAATAGGATTAATTTGGGGGCATAAATTAGGTAGATCTGCAGGTATTTGTGGAGCAGATTGCTTGAAATTACATGTAACAAGGTTTTAAAGTTCAGGTTATGTTGGTTTCTCCTGATACATGACTGCTCTTCTCAGTTCCTGAGGGGGAATAATATTATTTCCTTGAATCAGGTTCTGGTTGCAGTGTAAGTTTTATTTCCCTAAGTATTTTATGTGACTTACTTCAGAATTAGATGCTGCAAAGAAGGTTCCAGCCAGTAGATTACTTTGGGAGATGTACTCACAAAAACATGTGAGTATGACTGATAACCATCAACATAGAACAGGTGGGAATTCCAAACAGGTTTGATTAATGTTTGGGGGCTTTTTTGGTTGGGGTTTTTTGTCAGTGTAGTGATACTTGCATCTGTAACAGCCTGGAGTCTGTGACTGTATCACTGAAGAGATTGATAGAGGAATATTATTTCTACCATACTGATAGAAATACAAATACGATTCCCATGGAAACTGGAAACCTCGAAAGCAGCAATATTGCAGCCCATTAAGAGCCTCAGTTAGCAGTGCACTAGTCAGAACTGAAGTGCTGCAGTGATGCAGTTCTGGCTAACACTGATGTAAGAACACAGAGATAATGAAGCTTCCGCTACATGCCTGTGTTATACAAAGGGATTAATTGTGGTTTGATCTAGGGTATTATTTTGATGAATTATTCCCAGTAAGATATTCACAGAACAAGAGGGACTTCAAGATTGGTGAAGCACAACAATCTTATTAGCTGGTTTGAGAAGATCTGGTTTAGCTTTGTCTTCTAAATGCAGTCTAGGAGGGTGGAAATGTCTGCTCAGGCTGTGTCCAGGCAGCAAGCCTCCTGTTGGGAAGAGGGCAGGCTCCCCAAAGGACTATCCTTACAGTCCTCTGATTCCTCAGTGCCTTTGTCCCATTTGCTCAGTCCTTGTACATTGGAAACCACATGCAAATGTCTAAATGTGTGTAGGGTTAACACAAGCAAGGGAGCAGATTTAATTACTTTGTGGACTCCAAATACACGGTCTTGCAAAAACCCCTCCTAAATGCGTTGGGACTTCTGCCTGAATGAGGGCAGCCAGAAAGTGTCACTTGTAGTTTTTCTTAGAGCACACTGAAGCTGGAAAAGATCCAGGGAAAACCTGGAATTGCTAGCAATAGTAAACTCCCAGCACATATGGCAGACCAGGGTCCCTCACTTGAATTTTGAAGTTGCACTAAAGTGGCAGTAGTTACCAACTCTGGCATAGTGTCCACGACAGAAGTCAGAGCTCTCAAATAGAAAATGAAGAAAAAATTAGAAAGATGTCATCTTTTAATTCCTGCAAGACACGTGAGTTCATTTGTGGAGCTGGAAGAGATTTGCTAGTTACGTTTGAATAGGGAGAGCAGAGAAAGCAATGCAGTGTAGTCGTCCACAACTTCTACACTGACATTTAACAAGCTGATTTTTCTGATGTGCAGAAGCAGCAGCATTTTATTTGTTTCCATAAGGGTGCATCAGAAGCACAGAGCTGTGCTTTTGAGTTACGAGGATAGATGAACATTAATAAACAGGCGGGTCAAGAAACCACGATACAAAGGATTTTGTTATTCCTTCAACATTCGTCAGCAGATGCCAGCCCTCCAATATATCTTGCTTTGAGAAATAGTTTTTAAGTCTCGCTTAGATCTGACAGCAGTAAAAGTCCCTTGTGAACTCTGAAAAGGCAATTTCAATCCAGCTGCTGGTGTTTAGAGCCGCACAAGATGAAAAGTGTTGTAAATGACAGAATCTATCTCCTGATAGATTTGACAAATGCTGGGGCTCTACCTGTAAGGATGAGAGGTTTTTTATTGACTTGCCAAGAGCAATGGCTTCCGTGAATTGCACGACTGAAATAAACAGTAAAAACATGCAGTGATGCAAGTTGCTGAGTAATCATGTATCCTTCCAGTGAGCAGTAAATACCTTTTTGCTAAGTAAATGCTGTGTTCAAGGCCAAACCATAGAGAAGGCACAATAAACTTCAAAGTAAATCTGCCTCCTGTGCGTTCAGCAGTAGGCTCCAGTTACTGTGTGACTTCAGATAGGCTGCCCAGCTCAGGCTCCTTGGTTTCTCATCTAAAGCAGACAGTTCATAAGATCCTTCAGGTCCCTGGGTGAGAGGTTGTTACTTGCATTGGG
Organism: Machaerirhynchus nigripectus; assembly: GCA_013397975.1. NCBI lineage: Eukaryota > Metazoa > Chordata > Aves > Passeriformes > Dicruridae > Machaerirhynchus > Machaerirhynchus nigripectus. The sequence goes on along the minus strand of VZRQ01011264.1, from coordinate 25,512 downwards.
ATATTTTTAGTAACTTGCCAATTATTGCTGTCTTGATAAGGTGATCTCTCTTGCTTGCTAAAAAAGTTTGTCCAATTTTTTTCACAAAGCCTAAATACAAGACAGGTGCTCATCATCCAGCGCTACTAGTTTTGGAGTAGTATATGTGTATATATATTTTTTTACTTTCCCAAAATAAACAGCCCTTTTAATTAGCATTTCAAGGACAGTGTTAATCAGGTAATACCATTTACCACTGTAGTTATTAGCAGGTCAGTTTCTTGGAGAAAAATCATCACTGGGTTTATCAGTGTGAGCTCTGCTGAAAACAGGGATTTTCTGGCACCAGCTGCATTTCACCAGAAAGACTTGATCCTGGAGAGGAATATTGCAGGGCCATGGTGCACAGCGCCAGTCCTGGGCAGGCTGCATTGCCACCTTCTTGGAGCCACAAACCCTGAGCTGGATCCGTGTATCACAAACCCTGAGCTGGAAGCAGCAAGTGAACTTCAGCAGCGGTGGTGTGACAGCAAAGCCTCCAGCTGAGGAACATGCAAACTCAAACATTAATGTTTCATGGGCACACACTCTGGTAACCGAGCAGAGAAATCACCATTTCTCTAGCAAAGTAAGTCCACTTGGAATAACTAAAATCTTCACTTAAGCCTTAGTAATACAATCAATGGTATTTTTTGGAAAAGCCATTTGCTTCCACGTATGCCTTTCTAGCTAGAATTGCAGCACTGAAAAGATTAAATCTCATAATTCTGCAAATCTCTAAATATACTGTCTGCAATACATTGATTTTAGGTCAATGTACTGAAAACAACACAACAAACACAAACTGCAGTGTCTCTCTTCGGCAGAAATCCGGGGATGCTTATTGGACAGAATGATCTGAATCACTGATCACTGATGGGCAAGTTTAACTCCAGCCAAAGCCCAAACTTCCTATTGCATTTCCCCCACGAAGCTCCCAGCAATGTACAGTCTTAGCAATGAGTCTTTGCCCTTGACACAGTGCAGTTTGTTTGAGGTTTTTTTGCACAAACAGCTTTGGTGTAAAATGCGAGCTACGCACGTTTAAGTCTTTGTTTCCCCCAAGCCTTTTGCTCTCAATTCCCCCTGCCTTTTTAAAAAATTCCCTTTATTCTTTCTCCGTGCTGGTTTAGGATTTTGCAGTAGTAGAAAAGATTTTGTTGTTGTGATTGTGAAGAGTATTTTCCATACAGGTAAACAGTTGCCCTACAGGTATCACTGAACATAGAGGCACTATACAGGTGGCACTTTCTTTTCTATGTGACCTAGATGTGTTCTGGTCTCTCTGCTCACTAGCTGGTTTGGGAATCTGCAGCAGCGAGCTGGAGGAAACAGATAGTGTGGTAAATTTAGCAGAGGAGAAAGCTTTCGGGTAAAATGCTATAGCTTACTCTGGTCTGGAGAGAAAGAGAGAAAAGAAGAATTGTCATGGCTCAACATGGGAAGACAAGTGTGGAGGGCAAGCATCTGAGTTTCAGTCCTACCTGCAGAGGCCGTGCCGCTCCATAGCAGTCTTGTGCTCTGTCTTCCCTTTCTTAGGTTGCAATCCCTGTAATCTGGGGGTGTGCACATGCAAAGAAAGAGGTGGGAGGGAGGGCACGGAGTGTGCACTGTTCTTCCTGTGGTTCTTATAAGGAAATAAATAAAAAGTGAAAAGCATGATTACTTATTCATTCTGCTGTATTATAGGCAAGTGTGACCACAGACTTGCAAAAGACATTAAATTTGTAAAGTCAAGTGCTGAGGACTTGTGCAAACTTCGATGCAGTGCTCTGTGCCTGTGCTTAGGAAATGGCCTTCAACTACACAGCTGCGAACTGGAGAGAAGCATCAGAGTGGGAAGAATGAATAAGGAGCGAGAGTTGCAAGCTGTTTCTTGGGGCAGATAATGAAAAAATTAAAAGTTGAGGAGTGAAGGTGCATTTAAAAGAAGGAGGCAATGGCACACTGAGTGGACCCGTGATCTGGGTTGTGTATGGCTGGAGATTGCAGGGCACAGAACGATACCTTCCCGATGAAGGCTCGCCCACGTGGTGCACTGGAGAGCTGGATTTGCTCAATGCCTTTGTTCAGTGTTCTCACCTTGTCAGTGTGCAGCTTTTCTGTGATTCATTGCTACGGACCGTGGGGTCTAATTTGCAGAAGTGCTGACTTGCAGCTGCACATCAAGTAGATGTGCTTTGAACCAATAACCACAGTGTTGCATTAGCTGGTTCAAAAAGCCAGGCATGAGGCGTCTCATTTGGGCACAGAAAATTCCTTTGTAATATTTGCATTATTTTCTCTTTGCCTGTAATCTTGCCTAGAAGTGTCTGTGTAAGGGGGGGAAATCCCCTCACCTCAGACAAATGGCATTTATTTCCTAACACCTCTAGGGTTTATGAAGTCCTAATATTATCCTGTCAGATACTATAAAAAGCCCTAAGGAAATTATTAATTCTGTTGTCAGAGAAACCTTTGAACAGTGTGAAGTAAGTATCTCAGTGAGCAAGGGGCATACTATAAGTGGGAATACAAGCAAAATCTGGGCTGAGGTAGACTTTGCACAGATCTTAAAACACAAGGCTGTTGAGTTGTTGGGGTTTAATCAAACAAAACAAAAGTGGGCTACTGTGGAGTAAGGCAGAGGTGAGAAGTATGGTAGTTGATCTGTGGTCCCAGGCCAGATGGGTCCTTTACCTAAAGGAAGGTTTCATTTCATTTAAGAGGATAATTTGGAAGGGGGTGAAAAGGCCAAGTGAGCTGTGGAAATGAACACATGGAAATGTAAATAGCAGACCAGATACAGAATGATCAAGCTTGATCAGGTGCTGCACGGCTGCAAAATAGTCAAGAAACTGTTGGAAAACGAAGGGAGAGGGGACGAAGAATGTAGCCAGCAGAAGCACAAGTGTAGGAATGTGCTGGGAGAGTCAGCTGGTGGTGGGCACAATCAGCACTTGGGCATCAAGAACAGTGCTGAGACCGTGGAATTAACTGCTGCAGCAATTTCCCGTGTCCGTGCTCTTGGGGTAGACTCAAGAAGGCAAACTGGTGCTTTGCTGATCCTCTGTGGAGGGGACAGCATTTGCTTCTGGCTCTTATCTACGGAGTTGTCTAATCCTCTCTGCTAGGCATTTTCACTCACTATTGACTGCTGGCAATGCTTACATGAATCCATACACTGTTCTTTTAAAATGAGAAGAATGTGGAGGTTTTATAATTTAAAAGTGTGTATTTCAGTTTTGTTGCTTATTTGCTTTGCATCACAGGAGGATTAACTGGAGCATTTGGCTTAACTTCTGTATGCTGTGCACTCACCTGCATCCTTTCACCATGTCCCCTCCAATTCATATTCTTACTGAAATAAGCAGCCCCAGTTGTTCCTGTTTCCTGGCAATTTCACTGGATGAGCCACGGTCCTTTGTGAAACTCTCGGGGTCACTCAGATTAATATTACTTTTATTTATATGCATATTGCTTTCTGAGATGTTTGTTGCATTTAACTTTGTTGTGGAATAGGGCTTATTAATAGGGCGAGTTTCACAAACTTATCACCTAAAGATTTCAGGTGGAAAAATGGAGAAATCTGGAGAAATCCCAGGAGCAGTTAGCCCAGCTTTGGCCCCAGGAAAGGTTCTGCGACAAAGTATTAAATCGTCAATTTATCAAATGCTGAAGATGATGAAGTGGTTAAAAAAATCCCTATAGGTCTGAGAAAAACAAGTAATTTTGAACTAATCCAATTTCTTTCTTGGGCAGGATAATAGATGCAGTACATGGGGGGATATGTAATTTGACTTCTATTAAGCTTTTGACTTTTTTCTCATGGTATCTTTATATACTACACAGGTAATTCTGTCCAGCCTGAAAACACTGCATGCAGTGGAGTGGAAACTACTCAAAACTTGTATTTCACTGCCAGAGTAAGAGGGCGTTTAAAGTGGGGCTGAACCAGCTGGTTTGTATTCAGTATTTTCATTAAGGACTCAGGTAATGGAATGGGGGTTAAATTGGTCAAATGCACAGAGGATATCACACTGTTAGCCGTAAGGATGACAGAAGACAAAACTAGAATGCAAAAGGACCTTTTTAATTTGACAGAAAAAGGCTAAATCAACAGGACCAGGTTCAGCTTTTCAAAGTCCCATATGTAAGGAAGATAAAGGGCAAGCTGGGGTGGAAAATGGAGAGTAGTACCTGCCCAGGAGTGTGAATGGCAGGGAAAGATACTGGAGTGGACAACAGCAGAATATAGGTCAACAAGTGGTGTTCTTGCAAAAACACATATTTCATTGTTTAATAAAGACATGGATAAATTTGAGGTAGCTCAAGGGAGAGTTCAGAAAGCATAGAACTCAAGTTGAAAGAAGTGGTTATGTTTTAATATAAAGAAAATAGACAGGATAACAGTATTGTGGTTTGCAACAAGTCTTGTACAGAGGATGGCAGGTAATTGTTCTGCTTTCACACTTGGGACAAAACAGTAACACATCGGTTCCATGTGGGAGAAAGAAACTAAGATTGGAGTTTAGTGATGATGTAAAATGGAAGAGTTCTGGACACCTCTGGAGGTCTTGAGGAGAAGACTGGCCAGATATTTGTTGGGAATGGGAATTGAGATGTACCCAACCCCTCTGTTAGTACACAGGAGTGAAAAGTAAGGTGTCTTCAGTACCAATTTCACCCCACTTTTCTGTGACTGTTCTTATCCTCAAGTAAATTAGTATATATTTTTTTTTCATCTTTTGAAGAAAAGGTAAAGAAAAGGTAAGGGTAAAAAGGTAAAACTCAAATTCCTATCTGAATATAACTCTGTGTTACATTCATGTTCTTGTCTCTGTTAAAAGCAGGTATCAGCACCTGCATTCGTGTCTTCCTTTCCAGAGTGCTTATTCTTGTGGTGCTCTGGTAGCCTTTTCTATATTCTGTCTGAAATCTTGCTCACTTGAGGTCTTTCATCGGTGGGATGGCTGTTCCTGCTGGAACACTGAAAATGTGCTCCAGGAGACAATTTGAACTGTTTGATCTCATGTAATACCTGTTAGAATTTTAAACTTACAAGCTAGGCCAAACCAGCTGGTGTAAAATATAGGCGTGGGAGATGCTCTGTAGAGCAAGTGACAGCCCCATCAGGCTTCACCCAGAATGAAAGGATAAGCAAGGCTTTAGTCATGCACTGAAAAGAGCTGTTGTTTTCATGTTAGCAAATTTGAGGGGAAGGGAGGGTTTGGACTGAAATAATGTGTGAGAAAAGCAAGGTGCATCATGGATCTGGAGCCTGATAAGGAGCAAAAACTAGAGGGACAAGTTATTGGGTATGTGCCACTGAAGAAGGATTCTGTGCAGTTTGTGGGCTGGGCAAGGCTGTGAGAAATGACAGGTTACAGTGTTGGATCCTGTGAGCGTGGAAACAGAACTTCATGCGTCCTGTTGAGTAAACATGTCTTTCTCTGAAAATTACTTGGATCCATCATGATATCCTTCTCCTCACAAAAACAACTGTCAGGATCCCGAATTTTGGTAAATTGAGAAAAAAAAATTAATGTGTGTTACAAAACCTCAGTTTAAAAGAAGTAGGGTTCAGAGAAATGAACGTTAGTTGATATCTTCATACCTCCCTCATGGAGATGACAGATAGTGCCTCTTTCTCAAACAGCATGCTCCAAACAAAGAAGCAACCCACTGTCCTTTCCTCACTCTATTTTCTGTGCTCCTACACAAGTAAGGCAGAGGAGAGATGCAAATTTTTGACTGAAGATCTAAATCCTACTTCCGTTTCACCTCTGCTCCCAACTAACCAAGAACTAGAAAACTGAAATTCTTTCAGTCCTGTGGAGGACTGCAATAGAGGAGCACAAAGCTCAGACAATACAAACTTCTTTAAATCTTGGAGGTCCACTGGAAGCCATTTGCTTTCAAAGATATTTTGTTTTGGTCTTTCTTTTTCTCCTAATGGAAAGAAAAATGTTCTCATAAAGGAAGAAGCAGAAAGATTTCTCTCATTTGATACCAGTTATGTTTTTGGTATGTTTTGTTAGCGCTTCAGTCCTACTGCTCCGTCTTTTGCAATCACTGTCTTGTGGGCAGGTCAGCTTGTGACATGAACCAACACCTTTTCTTCTGCCATGAGCTGTAATGCTGTTGTTCAGTGAGCAATCAGATGTTGATGGATTTTCTTACTCTGGGTGTGTCTTGTTTTATACTTTACATGACAAAATGAGGGCTGGTAGGTGTTTTGAGAAGGTGGTTTTAAAACTGCTGTTGTGTTTAAAGGACTCTGTGCCACAGGTAATCTGAGCATCTCCTGAGCAAGGGGTAAAATATTTTTGTTTGTAGCAAGGGGTAAAAGGAATCAAATATGTTTTTTCTGATAGTAAGACCTAGATGTAGAAAAAGTTCTGACACTGTTAAAGTGATGGTTCTTCTCTTTCAGATATGGCATAGGGAATAAAATGAAGAAAAAATGACCTTTTGCCAATGATAATGCATTCATGGGTCGGTTTGCACAGCTCAATATGAAATGCCTTTATGAAATTCTATCGTATGAGTGACACATGTCAGATGAAGCTCTTAAGGGATATCTGGCATCATACACACAACAATTACATGTTTGATTGCACAGAATGTAGTATTAAATGATGCCAGCAGCTCCTGTTGATGTTAAAAGCTAAAATCAAGCCCAACTCTCAAGCATATTTTACATACTTTCTAAAGCTGTCACTCTGTGATATCCTGTCTTTGGTTCCTCTTCTCTCCAACATAAATTTTTCTTCCAGCTTCATTCTTTGGATGTGTATTTTCAAGTTGTACAGTCAGTGTACTATTAAATTGTGAAGTTCTGTATATGGGTCCTGTGCCGCCAGTAAAATCTCAAGCTGACCAAGTGTCACATTCAGAGCTGACTTTTGGGTTTCTGTTACAGCTGTCAACCACAGACAGTGCCTGAGGCAGCAGGTACTGGGATTATTTACATTCATGTTCTTGTCTATGCCAAAAGCAGGTATCAGCACCCGCATTTGTGTCGTCTGTCAGCAGCTTTTCCGTGAGGAAATGTTTTACTTTTCAGCACAGAATCTCTAAAGTTGCTTAAAAATACTAGAAGGGCTAGACTGATTTACTGCTAAATCATATAATGACAACTATTGGTATGTGAGAAATGATCTTGAAACTAGAAGCAAATCAAAGAACAAACATTCTTATAAAACACAGTCGGGACTTACTGTTTATTGATATTTGGGGGAAAGATGTGTGCATGTAAATGCACATCCACATGTCAAGATAAACCTCGTTATAGAGTTGCTTGTATTTGTTTTCTATTTTGTGTCATGGCATTTGCTAATTAATTACATTTTACACAACTGCAGAACATTTGTCATGTCTCAGTGTGTGCAAAATACAACTGATCCCCATCAAGCAAGAAGGAGATAGAGCGTTGTGCTGGTTTGAGGAGCTGTGTCAAGCCCTTGGGCTGGAAAAATCTGGAAAAGACAGATTTGAGAAAACAGATCCAACAGTGTGTTTGCTCTTGCTGATTTTAACATCTATACTTGATATCTGGGTCTAGCTAGTGATGGTTTCTTTCTTCTTTCCAGTGGTTGGAGAATTTCACGTTTCACAGCCTTGAAATAAAGCATGTTAAAATCAACTCTGTTATCCCAAAAAGAGGTGGTTTTGGATCCCTGATGGTTGCTTTTTCCAACGATGAAGTCTCTGTTCAGTTGTTATCCATGGCAAGCACCCAGACAACCTGTCTCCTGTCCTTTTTGTTTTGTAGCAGTCTGACAGCAGTATCTGCCTCCAAGACTCCAGTTAGATTGACATTCATGAGCAGAAGGTATTCATTTCACCTTCACAGTGCCCTCCCCAAAATCAGCATGGTGTTGTGCCATATACATAATTTATCACTTATCTCATGACAGTAAAACTGCACAAGGATGTCTCCAACATTACCCAGGGTGACAAGAGAATGATTTTTTCTGTGTCACTGTTTCCATCACACTGCTTATCACAGTGAAAACACTTTGGCCATGAAAATCACCCGACCTGTTTGATAACCTTTGTCAGAACATTAACCAAACACCAAACTAAAGCATATTTTAAGGCCCACTTTCTGCCAGGGCTCCTCTCAACTTGCAGATAACTTCAGTGTAACAAATGGCAGACAAGCACATAGACAAAGGTGTAGAAATGGCATTGCTCACTGGGAGCACGTTGAGTTTTAAAAGCTGAACAGGGGAGTGTAGTCTTTGTGCGTGCTAATTCATACATTATCACCTCTGCTAAGATTGACAACAGGATTGAATACGTTCTTTATACCTGAGTGTGAGAAGCAGGACACAATCCTACTTCCTCTGAGGCCAGAGGGAAAATGTTTCATTGAATACTTGGGTGGTGGTCTTCTCCCAAAAGCGAAAATGGGGTGAGCTTGCACACTTGAGCATTCTCCTAAAACATGCCATGATTTTGGCACCCTTCTCCCCTGTCTGCTCCACCACAGCACCTGTGTAGGGCTTTGCAATTCAGCTTTGCAGAGGAGCGGAGATCAGCAACACAAGTTTGGTGGTCAAGGGTAATTTGTTTAAGTAAAACATTTATAACATCTCTGGAAGAGAGAGGGATGTAAACAGCACATGCTTCCCTAATCAGAGCTCACGAACCAGTTCCTGTTTCCCAGGAAACTACTGGATCACAATAATTACTGAATTATTTCTAGATAGTAGATAGGAGTATGAAACTCCTGAGCTCAGCTTCAGTCCTTTCAAAGGGCAGTAATCTGAAAAGGGAAAAAAAAGGTATTAAGCTTTTCTTTAAATATTAGAAATACATCTCTTTTAAGCACAGCTTTTGAATAAGTTTTTTTTAGCAGATAACAAACCTGTTGAAAAGAGTTCGATCTGAAATAGCTGCTTTTGATTTTTCTGCTAAATAAGATAGGATAAAATACATAATTTTTTGAGAAAATGCTTTTTATTTCAGTTCTGCAGTAGTTTTGTAAACATAACCACATGTTTATATGAAGCAAAAATTGAAGTATGTTTCTGAAATTACTGATAATCCTTTTGATCATTTTTTCTACATTCTCTTTTTCCTCTAGCATTTTTTCTGTGAGTGAAATAGCTTGACAAACTCATGTGTTCTTTTGTAAGACTGAAATACGTCGTTTTAATTGAAGGAAAGCAAACAGCTATTTTTTTCCTGCATGATAGAATATAACATTGCTTTTCAATGACAGTAGTTAGATGAAAATTTTAAAAACTATTTCCTCTTGACAGTGTCTCCCATTTAGATGCCTATTAGATTTCTTTATTATTATGTCACACTGGAAATTGCTATGTTTCACTGTAAGAGAATGAAAACCCAATGTTATTTTTGTAACTGGCAAAGGTGATCACTTTTAAGTAAGTTCAAGAGAGCTGCTCAGAGGTAAGAAATTTGTACTTAACTGTGAAGTAATTGAAAACAATTATAATGAAATTATTATTGAGAGTGCTTTATTTGGATTGAGTCAATCACTATCATCCAGTTTGCAGACAGGGTTTTGAAAATTGAGCTACACTGAATAATTGTAGTATGATTTTGTAAACCATGATTGCAGCACCAATCACAGTGTAGCAAATTAAACTGCTGGGAAAGTAAATATATAGTTATGCCTCAGTAGCTATAAAGTGCCTCTGTGCTCTCACTGAGACAGTCCCTTTTAAGAGCAGCAGTCTACATATTTTGGAGTTCATGTAGCTTGCCTATATTTTCTGATGGAGAGGAGAAAATGTCCCTGAGGTCACTTTCATTTTGTTGCATTAAGGTAAAGGCCTGTGAAAATGGATTAAGAATGAGACTTAAATTTCAAAAGCATTACTGTAAAGTGTATTGGATGTGAAAATGTCTTTTTGTTCATATTCCAGTTATTGTGCCCATTAGATACTATATTGGTTAAAAAAAAAAGCACCCATCAGTGAATTGTGGTGGATACATGAATTACTTCTCACCATCTTCCCTATTGCATTTTGCATCATTCTGCTTGGAGCACAGCATTAGCATTATTTTCTTGAAAATAAAGTTTTCTTCAATTCTATGACATTTTAATCAAGAAATGAAAAAACTATTATTTATACTTACGGTAAAAAATATAGGTTTATTCCTTCATATTAACTTTTGTAACCTTATTTAAGTACAAGTACTTTTTACAAATGTTTACAGAATTCACCACCAGCAACATCAAATGCACACGAAGCCAAAACAAAGATTTCAGGGGAAGATTTTCATTGGCGTGTCTCAGTTAGCATTTCCTTTTCCTTTTGGAAATCTGTTCTGCCTAACTGGGGTGGAATGACTCATTTTAAGTTAATTCAGTGTTATTATATTAGGTAGAGCACTCTGAACTTTAATAGATCAGTGCTGGCAAACTGGGGAACCAAAGCAATTCTGATTTTTTTTTCACAGATGTATCCAACACTCTTGGCTACATTTTGGCTACTTCGTGAGCATAATTCATGAGCTGTTTGCTGTGGTGTACAGTGATGTCTGAGGTGCTCATGCTGTGCTTGCAGCAGTACGGGGACAAGTTTGGGTGCAGGGGGCCAGTGAGGTGTCCCATCCCAGGAACCAGGGCTGTCTGGGGACACTGCCTGGGGGTGGGGGTTTTGCTGGCTGGAGAAAGAAGCTTGGCGGGGCAGGGGGGCACTTCTTGGGGATGAGGAGGGTTTGTAATGGGGAATTTCCTTGGCAACAGGTTCTGGAGAGCTGCCATGGTAAAGTGGGAGGTGGAATGACAGAAAAGGCCTGGGACAGGTGGCATGAGGAGCTGATAAAAGCTGTCCCAAGGGTTGTAGCAGGGTCTTGGAGAAGCATGTGGCCTTGGACTGCTGACTTGACACCATGCTGGGGGCATCCAGAAGGCTGGGAGAGGGGCTTGAGGCCTGGGTGGATACGCAGAGCTGCCAGAGGTGTGAAAGTGCAAGTGGTGAAGCCTCAGGAGCCAGCTGTGCCTCACACCAGACGACTGAGGGCATCTGCGATGCCCGTGGCTTTCCAGAACCCGGTCCCTGGGGTGGAGAGTCCCTTAAAAGCATGCTCAGGTGGAAAGCTTGAGTTGTACTCAGGGGAAAAGAATTGCCCTTTAGCTCAAAACTTAAACATAAATGGTAAATCAGCACTGTGCTGCACTTGGGCCTATGTGGCAGGCATCAGATAGATCTGCTCTTTTACCAGTAGTAGGAATTGTATTCACATGAAAGATCATTTTTGTCTCTGTTATTAATTATTTAATAAGGACTGACGGAATGAACAAAAAAGATTGAGTGCCTTTAAGTACAGAACTTAGAGATTTCCCTGGCAAGGCTTTAATATTTGATGCAGAGATGGTTTTTATGAGCAAACATATGGTCACAGCAGGTATTAACTAAAACGGCCTGAGAACAGAATGTGATTTCCCCTTCCTTCCCCGATCCTCCAGCCCAGCGGATGTGCTGCCCATTGCGACTTCTTTTGAGCGGTGTGAGAATCCGCAGCACAGTTCTCCTTCTCCTTTCAGATGTGGGTTGTGCTTCTCCACGATTGCTGCGGCAGTGGGCTTAGCCTCTGGGAGCAGCGCGTACCTCCGTAATTTATTTCTCCATTTCCAATTTCACACTGCAAACTTCCTGGGCGCAGTTCCCAGCCACGGGGTGGTTTGCCACAAGCTCGCCGGTGATGGATGCCTCAGGGCGATTGTGAGGAAGGAGAGGGAATGTGCTGTGCCCCTAGCTGGGAACGTGATGGAGAGCGAGCGCGTGAGGCACCCTGTCACCCTTCTGCCTCGAATAAACCCCAGCGCACAAAGCAGCTGTGGAGAGGCCACACGGGGCAGGGAGCCCAGAGCTGGCCTGGGTGGCACTGTGGGCCTGCAGCAGGGGAGAGATGGCAGCTCTCTGGGTCCAGCTGCGCCAGCGCAGGACTCCAAGTCCTGCTTTAGGGGTGTGAAAGGAAAATTCGTCTCTCTTGGACTGGCTGCTCTCAGTGTCCCCTGCAGCCCTACGCACTGCAAGGCCCATAGGCAGAGAAAGGCGTGCACACAGCTGCCATTTGGCTGAGGCAGCCATCGCCGGTGGTGCCCCTCATGCAGTGGCTGTTTGCCTGAGGCAGCCATTTGCTTGCAGAGTCCCTCGGAGGGTGGCCACTGACCGGAGGCACGTGTTTGCTGGGGCTCCCCACATGTGGTGGCCATTTGCCCCAAGTAGCTGCTTGCCCAAGGCTCCTCACGGTTGCCATGAGGTGGCTGTTTGCCTAAGGTGCCTCACGTGCAGCGGCCATTTTCTAGAGGTAGCTGAGGTGCTGGTTTCATCCCTGAGGGGACACTGTGTCCTGCAGGCTGTGACCTGGACATAGTGACAGAGAAACAGTGCTGCCAGCATCTGAGGACAGGAATTGGTGACAGCCAAGAGACGACAGGGACAGCAAGGGGCAGCTCTGTGCTGCTCTCTGACCCATCATATGTGCATGCAGAAGGCAGCCCTTGAAGAATGGCCATAGGGAAGCACTGACCTGGAGTGACTGATCTTGGGAAACCATGAAGCTTCCTAGGGAGGTGTCGCCCTGAGTTTTGCAGTCTTTCGATGTTTTCATTCCTGTATTAGAATTTCTCATGCACTTTTCTATAAACATAGGCCATGTTTACCTTACCAACCTTTATTGTTTTCATTCTTTTCCTAAAGCGGAGAAATATGATAGATTTCTGGTCTGACCAGTGTCATTGAGAGGTGGTAACCTCATCCTCCAATCCACGGTTGCCTCTAAAAAGATATGTAACTGACTGAATAAAGAGGCCAGGCCCCCTCTTTTGGCCCTGGCTCCTATCCTGACAGAACGGTGTCTGCGTGGTTCTTTTTGTGTCCAAGTATGACAGGGAGGGCTATGTTGGTGGCTCTGCTTCTTGTACCTTGAGGTCTATCTCTGCCAAAAGCTCAACATCAGGTTGTTCCAGTTGCACCACAAATAGTAGTCACCCAAGCTACTGAATGCTGCAAGAGAGATAAGTACTCTAAAGCCTTGTTCTGTTTTTCTAACAGGCTCTGGCTTAATTTCACAAGTTAGAATCAAGAAGATTCCCAGAGGATCCCCAGAGCATCACCTCATAATAGTAAAATAATTACATCATTTACAAAGGAATGGAAAGTAAAGCCACTGAGAATAAAATCTACCAAATTAAACACAACTTTAGAAAAAAACACTGAACTAGGGTTTGGAAATACTGCTTTCTACATATAGATCTTGTGATTCTTGATCTAAGAAGATAAAGAAACACTTCATTGAATGGAGATGCTGTGTCATTTGTCCATGTTTTAATATAAATTTTAATCACACACATATAAAGTTGTAAACAAAAAAACTCTGCATCCTTATTTTTTAAGAGCTCTGATACAGCAGTGTGAAAACCCTTTGAATGTGCAAGGAGGAAGAAATCCCTGAGAAAAGCAGAGAGAATAAAGTATGATCCTTCAGTAAGACTGCAGAGACGAAGAGGAAAGGCACAAGTCCAGAAGCCTGTTGGAAGTCAGGAAGAAGATGGGAATGGGTAACAGCATAAGAAGAGACACAATGAGCAGAAAAGAATTAAGTGAAGAAAATGTCAGGTGAAGAATGGTGCTGGGTGTGAGAGATTTGAACTCTCTTGTGGTGTGTGGGAGGTGAACATGGGTCTCTCGAATACTGCCAAAAAGCCAGGTGCCATGTCAACCACAGTGCCCTCACTTTTGCTTGGCACCATATTTATAATTGATTTCTTGTAGGGTTTGTCCCCTTGTGACTAGTCTGGATTTGCTTGTATGTGGGACTGCCCTTGAAGGCTTTTCCCTAACAGGTGCGAAACACAATGGTGCCTGGTTTCCTGCCGATTCTGCCTCACAGGTATTGGAAGTACCGCTTTTACAGGCTCTGTGCTAAAGCTACACTTACTCCTCTGAGCAACATGAAACAATAACCCATCTGTTTGGACAATGTAACATTATTTTCCTTGCCTGGAATAAAGTTTAGTTTGTAAACATCTGTGAAATCTGAGAGATCTTGCAGTGCAAGTGCCGCCTCACTACCATTTTTGAAGAGGAAGAGATGGCAAGGCTCCCAGTGGGATGGGGGGAAATGGTGCCCTGCTGCTCCCTGGGGAATACTTTAATGTTCTCTGCTGGCAGTGCACAGTCACTTGCTCTGGGTGGTGCCTGCTTCTTCCATCTCCCCTGGAGAAGTCTGAAATGCAGTCACTGCATGCAGAATCTCAATAAATAACGTGAGATGAAAACCAGGCAGGAAATGAACTCGTCTTTACTCTGAGACACATGGTTTTGTCTAATACCTGGGGACTTTTGTCTGAAGTTGGGTGAGATTTCCAGAAAAACTCCCTAGTCAGATACTGATTCTTTGTGTCAAAGTAATTTTTCTCTCTGGATTTACCTAACCTGATGGATGCCTCCAGGAGGGAAGAGAAATCCTTTTAAATCATGGTAGCCACAATCATACAATTGAACTTTTTTTTATACAGCAGTCATTGCAAATGCTATGTTGAAAAGAGGCATTTCTTACCCTACAATAAGCTGTCAAATCAAGTTCTGTTATCCAGGTTCTTACCAGTATTAATTCTGGTTTATTGATGTGCATTTGTGGGGAAAAACCATGGCAGAACAATAAGAATTCTGGGATGACTGACTGGATTGAGACAGCTTTGATCTTGGCTCTCATAAAAGGGAATGTTCAGAGTAGGAAAATGCAAAACTGGACATTTGTTTATGATTAAAGAAAATGGAGTGTAGGGAGACCCCTTTGCAATATAAGTCTGAGTATATTGTAATAAATAATGATTATTATTTTTCCTACAGACTTCACCTGTTATACACATTTTGAATTTTCGGTTTCAACTTTTAATTTTAGATTTCATCTGTAATGCTCAGCTTGAAAAAGCCTAATGTGAACTTACAGTCTCAGAATAGCAGATGACTATTCTGATCTAGCTGTGGATTGGTGGTTTGGAGAGCACTGAGAAACTGTGATAGTGGAGTTAAGGAGAGAGAGAGATTTTTATTTAGTTCAAACTCCCAATTTTGTGTGGCAGTTCTAACTGCCCACAGGATCAATTGTAGAGATGACATAAACAAGGAAAGTCATGTTGCTGGCTGTAAACTGCTGAAATTGCCTCTCGTGTCAGGGTCCACAGATCAATATTCCAGCCTCCTGGGAATACAGGGGGTCGTTTCACCTAGTGATCCTTCATCATTAACAGAAAGGCATCCAATCATTTGAAGATGTTACAAACAGGGAATATGCTGTTTCTTTTCTAATTTCAGCAGTTTATCATTCTTACTATTAAAAGCTTGATCTAATTTCAATTTGCCTCACTTTGGGGCGCTTTTTTTTTGTCATTGGGTCTTGTTAGACTTACTCTGCAGGATTTAAGAACCATGATTACAGGTATTTTCTCGTTTAAAAAAAAAGTGTTATCAAGGCAGCTTTTTTAGTTTCTATTCTTTGTTTCTTAATTTGATTCAAAAACCTATTCTGTGCATCCTTCTCCATTTTTCAGTGTCCTTAAAACATCAAAAGTCCTATGTGCAGTATTTTATTATGGGTCTCAACAGTGCTTCAGAGGTGAGCAGAACCACTTCCAGAGTTCTTGTTGCTTCTCAGTTCTGCAGCCAAGGATCACACTGGAACTCGGCACTGCTTTGAGAGCTGCTGCTGTGCCAGGCTGGGGCTCCCGCTCCATAGGTGTGGATGACAATCTTTATTCATAGCTGTATAACTTCACATCAGAGTGCATTGCAGCTTCTGGGTTTCTTTGTGTAGGCCCAGTTTAACAAGCATGTGGGTCCATTCTGATTGAGTACCCTCTTCTCTTTGTTGTTTATGGTTCTTACTCTGTTTGCTTGCAGTTGTATTTGCGGGGATGTAATGTTTACCTCCAAGCTGCAAGTACTGTATCTTCAATGGGACTGACTCCTGTTGTGTCATGATGACCTCTAACAAATGTTTTTAGTATTTCTTTTCTTCTTATTTTCAACACTTAGGTAATTTAGTCAGTTTTCAATCCATTCAATCAAATCCATACTTTAGGGCCTTACAAACCTTGCAAAAGTCTGAGCATTTCTGCTCTTGTCTTCATTGGCCAAACTTGTAGTCCCATCAAAGAATGAAGCATCTTTGGCTCTGCAGGAACTGCTCGTGGAAAATAGGCTACAGAGACATTTTGAACAGCTGTTTTCCTTGAGAATTAAAGCATTGTGGAATACTGTAAGTAAAAGAGGCTTTCAACTTTTTCAGTCCCTTAGTGTTTTCAGACATCTATGCAGGTTAATGTTGGCATCCTTTCTAAGTGTGCATGTAGTTCGTGGAAATTTGCATGACATTTTGGCCAACTTCAGACATCTGGGCCTTTTGCTCAAATTTTTATTTGAACTTTCTGTCTAAGAGTGGATTTTGGCACCAGCTTGACCTATTTTCAGTAAGTTAACCCCCCCACCCCCCACCCCCCCGCCAAAAATGCGACAAGTTTGCATTTTTAACAGAATGGACACCGTTTGACTGCATTGCTGGTTCATTCCTTATGATGCTGAAAAATTAGAATGTCGAGTGAATTTGTTTTTCTATGTAAATGCTTTCTTTTACCCATTAAGCACCTGAAGGCTCAAACTGACATGAATTTGCATTTTACTTTCTTGGGGTTTTTTAGTCTTGTAAGTATATCTTTACAGGTATTGAAAAAATTGAAAGCCTCTTCCATGAAACAAGTTAACTAGTTGTTAGT
>VZRQ01011263.1:329633-358873 GCA_013397975.1 Machaerirhynchus nigripectus | reverse complement strand
GATTTTGGATGAGTAAGGATAGGAACTTCAGTTCTGGAGGAACGTTTTATGTCAGAGGACTTGGAACTGATTTGTGAGGAGAGAAAGCAGAAAATATATCAGAAAAAAGTGAGTATACATTAGCAGGATACACAGAAATATTATGTTACAAGTACTACTGGATTGGAAATACACCTGGGAGAGAGCAGCTCTATCATGTAAGAAGCAAAACAGAAAAACTTTGTGCTTGAATCATTGTACACTGCATTGCCTTGTACAAAAAGGTATACTGTAGAGAAAGTTCAGTTTTGCAATTAATTTCTTCAAAATAATCTGAGTTAACATTGCTCTTCATGTCTTCTATCTCTGTCTGTGTTTATATATTTGTAGGCCACTGTGTGCCATGAAATATGCCCTGAATGTTTACTGCTAAAATGCTATTCATGCTATCTGGTAAAGCGGCTACATAAAATGCTATCAAGTATATCTAATAAAACACCATGATAAAAAGCTGTGGAATATACCTCAAAGAGTGATGATAAAATGCTATGAAATTTACCTCATAAAGTCCTAGGAAACCTACATCTAGGGACTGATCAAACTGTGAAACAAATTAATTTGAATGGGATCTATTTTTGCAGTACTCAAATATATTTACTTAGAAACCAGTGTAATTTTGATCTCCCAGTTGGAAAAGAAAGAGGAAGGACAGCTCAAAGTCACCATCCTGAGCACATTAAGAGAAGAAA
Organism: Machaerirhynchus nigripectus; assembly: GCA_013397975.1. Lineage (NCBI taxonomy): Eukaryota > Metazoa > Chordata > Aves > Passeriformes > Dicruridae > Machaerirhynchus > Machaerirhynchus nigripectus. The sequence continues at coordinate 358,145 of VZRQ01011263.1, read as the reverse complement.
AGGCATGACAGGGTGCTTGTCAAGGAGTGAGCTGGACCAGGAATTATAAATAAATAGGGAGAGTCAGACAATACTATAAAACACATTGTTCTTGTGACGATATAAATCAGTTCCTCAGACTGACCTAAATGCAGTTTATCCTGTCCAGGCTGGAGGAGAATAACCTTAAAAATACCAGTGTGTATCACCACATCATGGATGTTTCATTTGGAAAAAATCCACAGGTTAGCCGGTTATACTTTATAATTCATATTACACACAAGCAGTAAAAAATATGATTAATTTAACAGAAGGGACACTACTTCAGACAGTGCCTGTGTTTTGTAACTTCCTTAGAGTCTGTTTTCAGAATCTGAAGTCAAGAAAAAAATTAGGACATTTTAAGAGAGATCTCATTGTCAGAATGATAATGGGCTTCTTGTCTGTGGGTTTTAGTATTCCTCTGTGCACTGCTCACAGTAGAGCAAAGTAGAGTTTGGTGATTTCAGTCCCAGTCAAAATTTATCCTTGCTTCTTTTTCTATAGACATGTGATATAAGCAACTCCTGAGGTCCAAATTTATTGCTGTCTTCTAAGGAGCTTTTTCTCCCTTCCTCTTGTTCTAGCACTGCCGGGTATCCTAGGTATCACTCATCTATACTCTTCCATTCTAAGTGCCTTCATTATTCCAGCACTTACCTACAGAGGTTTTCTTTAATTTTTTCTCTCCATGGAAATAAAGGTGACCCAGGATCTCTGCTTATCTCCAAAGAGTTGCATGATGCATGACATAGAACTCAATATTACCACTCAGACAGGGAAAAACTCCTCTGTTCACTTGATTTGAGCTAAATCAGAGTTGAAGAATTTATGAGCAACAAATAATTAATCATTAATGAGAGAACTACACCTGCAGGATCAGTGTCAGCAGTAAAACAGACCACAGTAATACATATTTAGGAGGTGTTTGTGAAAGACCTACAGAATTGTAAACACACCTCAATACTTAACTCCCCCCAAACTGTAACAGGCAGAGAGCATTGCAAACATGCCTCCTGTGGTGGGCAATTAACATAAACTGGCCTCATGGGTCTGTGTATGACCACTGGAGTGCTCAACACCTGCTGGGGCACCACTTAGGTCCATAGAGAGAGCTTCCTAAGGTAGTGATTTGTTCTATATTTATTATAATCCCATAAGAATACATAAACTGTGGTATTATTTAAGCCTGTTCGCCAAAGTAAGCAAATTTCAGTCAACTGTCTGTATTAACCCAGTAATTAACCTCCAGCAAAAAGCCTTTTAGTCTAAAAGCCCAACCTAGTCAGATTCCCCAAGCTCCGGAGATGCAGGAAGAAGTATGGCTTTGCAGTATTTTATACTGGAGACAAAAAGACTGTAATATGTAGAGAACCAGGAAGCTTAAAGGCAATATCATGAAATACATCAAGTCAAATACCAAGAATGTATTTACATAATACTTAGATTTAATTTGATGATTGTCTGGGTTATCTTAGGAAGGTTTATACATTCTGTTTTCTGTTCACTGAATTTTTTGTTTCAAAAGGAACAGCTTTGGGAAAGCTGGAGAATTAAATCCCTTTATCTGTCCACTGAATTGGTTCAACTGTGGTAGCAGTTGTGTTTATGTGCTGGACTTTAACCAAGAGCTATTCAACAGAGAAGGTGCTTCTGTCTGCTGAGACCACTGACAAGAATGCCAACAGGGATACAACTTTCTGAGCCAGTAACTTCAAAGACAACTGGGCTTTCATTTCAGCACAAGTTAAGGATGTATAGCCAGCAATTTTGCAAAAAGTCTGCGCCTTGGCATTACTTTAAACTGTCTTCTGCCAAATGTTGTCAGCAGCAAAAAGGTTATTATGTATAAGGGGTTCTTTAAGCAATAAAGAGATGTTTCTGGCACAATTTCCCACCTATAAATCTGGAAAAAACCCACTTGCTTCCCTTGAGGGTCCTTATAAGGCTAGGCTTCTAAACTCAGAAGTGCTGAATCTATGTACAACACCAAAAATCAACTGTCTGTCAGAAAAAAGTACAGAATAGACTTGTGTAAGCTCATAAACCACATCAAACTGTCATCTGAAGATGAGGGAACATATGATAACAGAGAAATGTGTGCATGATTTGTGGCAATATGGTGTGGAATTGCAGTCCTGCTGGAAGAATAGATGACATAGATTTAAGGCTGTCCGCTTTGAATGAAAGATTGGATGATATCAGGCAATGGAATATGTCTGTGCAGTTAATTTCCTTCGTGGATGAAGTTCTCTAAAATGTTGTTGTTTCTCTGAAGACGGACTGTAGAAAGGCTTTTGTTCTTTAAATCTTATGCTTTTCCCCCTAACTATATCAGTGTGTCTATGTAAAAGATTCTTGTCTCTCAAACAACCTTGTCCTTTGTGTCACCATAATACTTAAATACAATCAGCAATCAAGACACCATTGTACCAGGCAAAAAATGGAAGCAAATCTTTGCAGTGAAGAGCAATTCTCTGCATATACCAGTGATCTTATTCTAGGTGTGGATGTAAAATTCATTATTAGTCATCAAAAATGTTATCTACAGCAGTCATTGAAAAACCTGCTTTATCTGTGGTCAAACTTTTTACCTTGTTTCCTTCTCTCCTCAAATGACATGAAATTTAGATCCAAGCATCCATACAGACTCTGTGCCTGCAATCTCAGGAGATGATCTATGCATGCAAAAAAATCCAAGAGAAGAGATGCATAAGGAGGAGATCAACAGTTTTTGCTATATGCATAAATGGGATACTTTAAAAGTGCCAAATGAATATATATAAAATATGATAAATTTTTACACATTAAAACACGTTCTAAGCTGTGACACTATGTTTCAAGTGAAAAATGCATTTCAGAATACCGTACCTGAAAAAAATTAATATCATGTTGAAAGAGAGATGCAGTCACACTGTTAGTTTTCGTGTGTTTCTACATGACAAAAAGTCATAAATATTAATGTCTAACAAAATTATATTCTATTGATAAGTAGCAGAATATGTTTGACACACTGAAGAATGAGAACAAAAAGGAAATTTTAACAATTCACATTGCTCAATGCATGACTAATAGTCATTTATTCTTCTATTTTTAATAACTATAACTTCACAAATTCAGTATCAAACAACTTTTCATTAACTTAACGAAAAAATTTTAAGAAGACAGATTTTTAGATTAATGTCTCAGTTCTTACATGAATACCGAATGGCAAAGTATAATTTCTTGGTCTTACCTTAAGAAATTGCCTGGAGTCTAACAGGCCTTCTCCTGGAGAGCCAGGTCAGCAGTGCATGTATGATTCTGGAGCTCCAACACAAATTTGTAAGTGTAATGAAAGCGAATTTAAAAGAATATGGCCTAAAAATCTCTACTCTGGTAGACCAAACGTACAACCATAAGCACACTATCAGTGGTTTATGAAATGGCAGAAGCTGAAATTTAAGTATGTGATAAAAGCCAGTTTGTTGCTGTCAAAGACATCATTCAGGTTTCTGGATAAGTTTACTGGGTATTACTTAGATAAATTCATTTATATAAAATCTAGTATCAAAGTGGATCATAGCTTGTCTTATCTGAGATTGAAGCCTATATCTGGCCAGTGATTTAACTTTATTCCCAAGAAGATTTGCTAATAAGTTAAACTGTACGCGCTTAGAAATGACTCACATGAATCAAAACTCACTGCAGCACTTCAGTATAGCAGGGAAAGTTAATGACTTTTCAAGTTGCTGTGGGACCCAGACAGGAGTAAGTAATAAAAAGAATGCACAGAAAAATAATTATGTTGATTTCAGGCAAAATACTGAAGTTTCATCTATGAAATGTGGATCTTGTCAAAGGAACTATGCAAATCAGTTTTACTCCAACAGGGTATCAGGATGCAAACAATAAAACCAAGAAAGCTAACATGAACGCTACACTGTTTAAAACTAAATAACATGAAACCCATTATATTCTTCAGAGAACAAATTACATTTATTTCGCTTCTATGCCTTCTGTGGTAAGTGGGATTCCTGTGTTGTTCTTACAGGTGCTGGAAATGTTGGAGTGCTAATTCAATAAGAACTCTCCTTGACTTGCACATGTTGTGCCACGTCACACTCACCCACCCACCCCAGCTGAGTGAGAAGTGCCACATGACACTGGGCATCAGGTGACTGCATGGCTCCTCTGTTATGAGTCTCAAGCTTCAACATCATGGAAGGCTCTAATGCTTATGTGGCCTTGTGTACTCCTGCTTTCATTCCTGGAGTGAAAGAAAGGATGGCATTTGACTCATCATGCAGGGAAAGATGTTGGATAGACAAAACCAGAACCAAGGCATTAGCAAACCGTAGCAGATTATGAAAAAGTAAAAGCTTAAATAATTATGAATTGTGGCTAACAGTGTGAGAAGCAATTAAGAAAATCAAAGCTGTCCTCAATCCATTCAGTTACCCTCAATCCATTCAGTTACCCTCAATCCATTTAGTTACCCTGATATCAAATATACAACAGTAAACATAAAACAACGGTCTGTGCATCCTTGTTTGGAATGGTAGTGGCTAACAGAAAATGCACAACATTAGATTTGTCCAAGTATTTGTGACCTGACTGATCCCCAAATGCCTGAAAATGTTTAGTCCTGGTCTGAATGAAAGGTGGATCATGTTATATCATAGCCAGCCTGTGTTGTGGGGAATCCATCCTATTTTTCTGCACCCACACCCCAAACATTCTAATCATCCAAAGTTTGATCACCATTGCTCTTCCTAAAGCCACAAAAAGACTGCCAGAATTAGAAGGAAATAGTGAATCCCTCCTTCCAGAAGAAAGTGAGATATTTGGAAAGAGAAAGCACATACACAAGATACTGTTAAACAGGAAGGCATCAGTGAATTGCAAAGAAAAGCACTTAAGACAAAAGAAAATCATGTGCCCAGCATATATTGGAAGCTGAATGATTCTGAAACCAGTAAGTTTTGCTAATTTTGAGGGAAACATCACTTTTATTTTTACTTTCATTTCAAGGAAATAAAATTTGGTCATCTAATATTTGAGTGAGGACTCCTGTTCAAAGAATTATGAACTTCCTTAGAAGTCACTATGAATATAAAATTGAAGATCCAAGTCAAAGAAACACAGAACATCCATATTTTAATACACATTATCTATAATAAAAATAATAATAGGTATAGAAATTTTCATTAAGAAAGAACAGAAAGCTAGATCAAAACATGTCATTGCCTCTGGGAAAGCAGAACATGTTCAGGGACCTAATAAAAGTGTTAGCAATAGTCTCCAAAGCTGCAAGCAATTGTCCCTTTACAGAGTTAATGGTGTTATAATTACTCTGAACAATTTTTACAATGCTACTATTCACTCAAATAAATAACAAACTAATGGTGTCTATTTTTTGTAAAGCACTGATCTGTTATCATTAACTTCTAAAATCAAATATTAATCCTGATTTTCATCATGTATCCATTGTTAAAGCATTAAAGCATTCTTAAAATGCTTCATATGCATCTTTTCTTTATCCTTTTGTTGTTTGAATCTGGAACTCTTGCCCTATTCTTTCACAGCGAGCGTCTGTACAAGCAGTTTAAGAGCTTTTTGTCTTTTTTCCTGTCTTTTCTTCAGAAGTGCCTCCTGTGCTCTTTACTCTGTTTCATTCTGCAAGTTTCTCATATATCACCACTTGTCTGCACCTTTTTCCTCTACATTTCTTTGGTCCTCTATTAACTTCTTTCAGGACTAAATCTTGATTATGGAGTGAATCAATGCCTGCATTTGTCAGAAATTGAAGTTTCAGATATGTCCAAGCCTAGATTTTCATTGCCTACAGTTTTTAAGGCATGCCTGTTTTTGTAGGCAGTGTGAGTGGGAAGCAGAATACACAGATTTACATCCACTAGCCTTAGGCGCTCCAGTCTAATAATGGAATACCCTACTGGATGTGAATGCACAAAAAATAACCTTCAATACGTGCTCAGAGGAGAGACTGATGAGCTTTCTCATTAGACTGCTGTGGGAATTTGCACTACAGCTATGACTCCAGTGGTGTACACATTTTATTTAATGGAAAGAAAAGTTATGTTAGAAGAATGAGGCTTCAGTTGCTGCCTCCTCTGTAAAACGTAGCAAATCACACACATTCAATTTGGCCATGAGATGGAAGGTAAGCAAAGAATAGGCCAAAGGAGGGGTTTTGGCTAGTCCAGAGGTATATAGCAGAGAACCAGCTAGGCCAACTCCATTCTGTTGCATTTATTAGTTAACCTAGCCCTACATATAACCAAAAGAATTACATATTTCTGAAATAAAGTAACACTTTAAACACCAGACTATTAACTGCGTTTTAGTAGGAAACTCTTCCTCTCACTCCCCCAAATCCCATTTCTATAGCAGCTTGCAGAGACTGACAAACACCAGCAGTCAGGGCACCAATTGTAGCCTCAGATTTCACATCTGTACAGGGGAAGGTATTGATGCACAGCTGTGCCTAATCAGACACGCTTAGGGGAAACTAGGCAACTGCATAAAATATTCTCCCGGGAAAGGCATAGGAGAGAGAAATATTTTTGTTTATGGAGTGAGGAGTCCTTCCTCTGGTAAGCTGGGGTTTTTTTGTCTGTTTTTGCAAGTGTTTGCTTGGTGATATTGTTGGGGTTCCTTGTTTGTTTTTCTGATCTGGTGATATTTATTGCCTGTCTCCATAAGGCAACCTATATTTCTGTTTTCAGTTTAAAACTTGGTTCAGTTACAGAAAGAAGTGAAGAAAGAAGCATATTTGTGGTAGTCCATTTTGGTTTTTTTCCCACTGGTCAGCAAAGCAGGCTAATAATAGTATTTGGCTATAAAGGTCTTAAAATCTGTTTGTAGTCTGGTAGGTTAGTAACTGAATGTAATCATGTGGTCCAAGTATTTCTCCTGGTGAATTTCCTCCTGGAAAAGGATCTTTCTTGGTAAAAAACCGACTACTTGCTTAAGGGAGATATGTAAGTTAAGGCTTTTGCTGAAAAATAAGGTTATTTTATATCCAAAGGTATCAAAGATCTTAACTATAAGATCTAGGGAAGTAGAGGAGGAAACTAGGCTTTTGCACAAGTTTGGACTTGTATCCTATGTTGGGTGTCCTTGATCTCCTGAAAGACAAGACAATTTCCTTTTAAGAACTACCAACTTCACCTTGCTGCAAAGCCTAAGCTTTCCAGAAGTGATTGTATAAAATAGGAGATTCTTTCTAACATGCTTATGTGTCATGTTGAAGAGTTGAAGCCCTTTTGATTGAAATTTGTCTGTATGGCAGTTATGAAGACTTGTCTGAGGTTGTTTCTGACACTATTATAGTATTACTGTATATAATGAGACTGAAGTAGTAAATATGCAAGAAATTTCTGCTGATCTATACAACCAAATTCCTGAAAATTTAAAAGAAACAAAAGAGATGGGAGAAATTGTTTTCTTTCACTATTTCTCTATGTAGTGTTTTTAGTTAGTTGATGTTCTCTATATTAAATCCTATAAAACATGCACTAGAATTTCTAGGGGAAGGGTTAATAGTGTTATCACATGTGGATTGTACTGACTGATTTACAGATAGTTTTTGTTATAGTGTTTATATACCTAAGAACTAGGGGCTTGTTCTCTTTTGGCTTTTTTTTTTTTTTTAATATATCTAGATATATCACCATCAAAATCAAAATCTATAAGGAATTAAGCTTTTAGATGCTTTTCAGTATCTCCCTAGGCCTTGTTTGTATATATAACTGGAAAAATATGCTTTTAGTCTCCTCTGTGTGCTGAGAAGATTAACCTCTTTGGTAAAAGGAGATAAAGTAGGGGCCTAAGGAGCTGGGAAGATTACTTACATACAGTTGTAGCCGTTTCCTTCAGTAAATGTGTTTCAAGTTACAACTCAGTTATGTAGTGTAACATGAGGTGCATGCTTTTTCCCTTTTTTTTTTTTTTTAATCAATCTTTTTCTGGAAATGTATGAGATGTGTTCTCTTCCATGTTGGTGTGGACCCCTTTAACTGTGGAGTACTAACTGCCCTAAATATAGCTGTTGCCTAGAAACCCCGTTATACCCAGGTAACATAGCAGAAAACCTAAATTCCATCTGACATTAGCGTAATCATGTCTGCCCTGTGCATGCACAAGAAAACTGAAAGATGCTAGTGCTTAAAGTGTGTAATGTCTGTCTTATTTGTACTTTCAATGTATGCTTCTTCTCTGTGTGAGTAAATTGTAGTAACTGCACACTTAGTCTCCATCCACTTACAGTATCCTTGTTGAAACATCTCATTTCTGTCTTTGATTTGTATTGCCTGTAATAGTAGTTATTTTCCTTTTTAAACAAAAAAGAAGTGGTATTGTTCGTTTTCTTCTGACACTCAAGATATTTATGCTCTGCACTTTTTCCTTTGAAGCAAAAAAACATGAAGATATATTTTTAGTTGTTTAGAGGGCAAGGTGGGAAATAGCTGAAACAGTGCAAGGATTCTTCCTGCCTCAGCATTTCCCTTATGTGACCTTTAGTAAGGAAGAGTTCTCCTTTGTTATAGAACTCTGCCTAAAAACTCTTACAGAATGACAGGACACAATTATTACTTAACACAGTCTGGGACATAAACATAATCACTAAAAAAAAAAAGTTTACTGATTTACAGGGTCATAATTGAAAATAATTTGTATATAGTCTTTTGTGTGCTCTTTAAATAAACTGCTTAGCATGTTCATTAGAATAAGCTGTCTGAAGTTTTCTTGCTGCTTATTAATCAGCTTTTACATATTTATTTAACATTTACAGGAGCTTAACAGGTCTTCTTGCTTGTCTTACTGTTTTCTGAGGTAGGCAACGAATCACTTTAATGTCTTGATGTCTTTTGACTATTAAGTGGCTGATATCCTCAAGAGAGAAGATTTTGCTGGTTGAATTGTTATATTCCTGCTTTATATATGGAAAAAACAATAAGCACCGAGACTAGACACTTAAAACATTTGACTGAAAATTCAGTTGAAAGCAAACATGGATAGTCTGTCATAAACATAGCTAGACTGAACACCTTTCAGAATTTTTTAATACAGCTTTATGGTATTTTTAACAACCCCAAAACTTTTGCTATCAAGTCTGGAACATGGTCTGGACTATCCAGGTTGCACTTTCTCTTGCTAGGTAAATACATGGCTTATTTTCTGAAACTGTTAATGTAACTGCACAACGTATTTTTTGATGGGGTGTGTGCAGTTTTGTTGTGCTTTGGTTTTGTTTTTTCTCCAGTGTGCTAGACCTGTACAGAGTACCAGTAACTCTTGGGAAGATTGGGTTATGTAGTATAGACCTAAAAACTAAAGGGAAATCTTGAAATCTTTTTGTTAGTTTGCCACTTTTAGGCCACTGAAACTTGAACAAAAATATTAGGACTTATTAACCTATAATTTTAATTCCTATCTTAGTCATAACTGCTTGCTGAAGATGATTGGAGATGCTCTAGATTTGGGCCTAACTAATATATTGAAGGTGGAATTGGATGAGCTTAATATTTGAGTTTCTGGAGTAGTGTCTTCAATACGTAAGAGTTAAGCTTAAATACAGTATTGTGAATACCCTCTAGAGCTTTTGCAAAAGCTCCAAGAAGCCCTTTATTTTTTGGTATAATTGCTAGAAATGCAGAGAGTTTATTTTTGCCGGAGAAATTTAATCCACATTTTAAAAAAGATTGTTTTCATATGGAGTTGCTCCTTTAAGACTTCAGTTCCTATTTACTTATTTAGGTAAATACTGGTTTGTGAAAGCCGTTATGAAATTACTGGCTATACTACTTTGCAGCCTACTTAACGAGCTGCAAATTTTAGCTTTTTTTTCTTACTGCTGGACTCTTCTGAAAACATGCCCTGAATACTAACACTGAACCTTTCAGAAAATATGGCTGTAGCCATTTTGTCTGCATTTTTGGCTGTCTTCATCACTGCTTTAAGTTGATTTGGGTCAAAATCTTTTTTTCTCTTTAAAATACTGTATTAGGGTTTTTCTTCGGAGCTTTTTTTATCTGTTTAATGTGGGTCTTGAAGCAAATGTGAAAACACATCTCTTTCAAGGCAGTCATATCAACACATCAAAAACAGCAGCAAAGGGAAGCACTCTGATCTGATGTTTTTTCTCTATATAACCCCTATGCTATCAAGATACATTTGAAGTATATGTGCTATCCTATAGAAACTCGAATTTTCTCAATATTGACAAAGCTTTCCAGCTATGTTTAATGCAAAATCCTGACTATTCTTACACAGTGCTAGCTATGATGGCACAACTGTTTATTTGGGGGGAAATCCCTCCTTATGTAAAAATAAATATAATGTTTGGCATAGCGGGTCTCTTGGTATTAGTAAGGTTAAAGCTCTTTACTAAGGCAGCAGTGAAGCTGTTGAAGTAGAATTTTCCAGGGCCTCTGTGGCACTGTCTTTCTTTCACTTCTCTTGTGCTGTTAATCCTGGACTGCCGGCCTTGTGCTGTGCGCCTGCGAGCCCTGATAGAATTGTTGTGGCAGGTTCAGGAGGCAAGTGACTGCTACTGATATGCAATTCATCCTTCTCCTCTCTAGTTATTTTTTTGTATTTGTAGATTTGAGTTTGTACTGTTTAGTGCATATGAGACTGGACTATTAAAGATTAATGACTCAAAGCATTTGCCCATTTGAGGAGGTGTCAGGGTATTTTGCTGAGGCCAGGTTTGCATCCCTGGGGGGAGGAGGTGAGTTTTGGGTGTATAACAGCCAGTCTGCATAAGACAGAGGGTGAAGTTGCAAGCCAGGCTTTGAGGCATTTAAGAGGCAATTTCTGCAAGGTGAGATGATTCCTCTTACCACGCTAATTGCCCTCCCTTCATGGGTTTTTGACCTTACATTTATGCAACTTTTTTCAGGTTTATTTTAGATGTGTGATTTTCTTTTAGTTGACTGCCTGTTCCTTTAACACAGACATGCTTTTATTTTTTGCTAGTACACAGCACTTTATAAGGCAAAAGGTTGGTTATAGTAGTTAGTATAGTATGAAAGAATAACCTAATTATTAAAAATACTGATCAGTTGGACTAAAAACCCCAAAGCAGTTAAAAGTATTTCGACATAGGGGTTATCCACATTTGCTACATACATCTTCAGGGAAATAATTATTTCTTGAGAGAGTATCAGAAGAAAAAATTAACAGGAAAATGAAGCTCAGAAAATTGAATTATAGGTTAATGTTCTTCAGCTGAAACAAGAGCTGGAAGATCTACTGATTAGATAGAGTTGTGACTTCAACGATGAGCTTTAGAAGAAATCTGGGAAGTTTAAAAGGGATATCAGTAAGACAGCCTCCATAATCTGTAGTGTGTTGCATAACTAAATACTTAATATGTAAAGCATAGGGGATTATTTTCTAAAATATTAAACCTTTCAGGAAAAAAAAAATCTTCATTAAACTTTTAGAATTGCTTGGAAGCTATGGCCAGTATGTAGAAGTTTATATGAGGCATCTTGCAATACCCCTCTGGGAACAGCCCTACAGTATTGGTTAGTAATACTGTTTAATAGTTTGATTGATAGTTCATTGATCTCTTCATTAGCATTTATTTCCAGATAGGGTAAGTTAGAATTTATTTTTTTTCCCAATTCATATACAAATAGTAGAGAATATACCTGTAACTGGCCACTACTGAAATGTATTAAATGCACAGTTTTTTCCTATACATCTCATTCTACTATATTGTTTCCCTCCCCTGTGATTTTTACTCCAAATACTTCTTATTAAATATTCACCTGAAACTATGGAGCAAAACATTTCTGCTGAAGGGAGACAACACGCATTAAGCTCTTATTATTAGTCAGATTTGGAGGCAGATGCCTAGAAAGATAAAAATTAATTCTTGTCATGACTGTATTGGCATCAAGAAATTTTATTGTTTTTACTTCTCAGTCAGCAGGGAGAAAGGAATGCTACTTTGAAAGACTGCTTTAGCACCTAGGTTAATACACTGCTTCAACTGGAAGATGATATATAAAGGTGTAAATATTTTTTAAATGGCGCATTAAAAAAATCACTGAATCCAATAAGGAACTGTTTCCTATTTCTGCTTTCAGGTGGCCCCCATAAGGGGAGTAATACAGCTTCAAATTACTCCAAAAAGGGGAGAGACTTATTAGTATATAATACTATATAAATAGGCTGGTTGGCATATGTTACTTAAACACTCTGTTCTTCTGGAAATCTCAGCATTATGGAAGTAGTCTACATTTGAAGATGCTTTAGGGTCTACGTTTAAGTAGATGTCTCCACTTCTTTAAACAAGGGTGTCTATAAGAATTTAGGTCCCTTTAAAATATATTGTCCAGGAAAGTGGATTTCTCTTAGTCTGCTTCTATTATCTATCCTAAAATGAATGTGCTGTCATTCTTTAGGACTAATCAATAGGTATCTTACAGAGCTGTAAAGGGGTACCTTTTTGCTGGGTGAAATTTTTCTACAATGAAATATGACTCTTGCAAACACTTGTAGGCCGGGGTTTTTTTCCCCTGTGCTGAAGATGAAAAATAAGAATTAATCTAAAATTGAGATTCTCTTCATGCAGGTTTGCGTTTCTGGCCTCTCTCTTTCCTTGCTTAAACTTTTTTATAATACCCTTGGAAAATGTCTGAACCTTATGCTACATAAAGAATTTCATTTAATCGTCTGGGTGATGCCAAACTTTTGTTGACATCTGATTTTTCTGTGGTATTTGTGCTTTGAGAAGTATTATTTTGGGATGTTATGCTTATGCTTATACTGGTAAATTAAATAAGTTTATGGGTATGTCATGAGTACAGCTGTACTGTGTCATCTAGCCTTAATGCCAGAACACTAAACTCTTAGTCTTTAAAAATATAATTGCTGTTTCTAAACTGGCATTTGGGAGTAGTTTCTGAACATTGCCAATTCCTGAATTGAGCCCAAGAATAGTTTGGGAGAGCACTCTTTAGTCCAGGCCAAAAACCATGCCAGACAGGACTGTTGTAACAATTAAAAGGACAGATAATTGAATTCCAATGCTGTGGAACACTTCCTAGTACTGCTAATGAACTAGTACATGTCTAGCCAACCTAATAAGCTAAAAAGTGTTTTGGTTTCGTACATTTCAATGTGTCAGTTAAATTTAGAATTGGCACTTATGGGGGCACACACAAACTGCCTTAATAAGGAAACATGTAAGGTGTAAAACTGTAGACAAAATAATTGACACAGCCTGGAACAGTTCAACAGTTCACTTGTGTGGCAAATCAACTCACAATTTTGTAAAGTAGAATGTTTTCTTTGTTTTCATTTGTCTTTCATTTGTTTTCTATTAATGTTCTGTTTCAGTATCTTAGACTATGTCAAACGTCAGAGTGCTAAGAGTTGGAGAAAAGTACCTTTAAGCTCAGGATTAACCGATGGAAAATGTATTGCAGATATAATCTTCCTACTTATTGTTATTTTGTTAAGGCTCTAGGTCTTTTAAACATTTTCAGTAGGAGCAAAAACTGAAATCTCAAATTCTGGCTTTCAGCTACCAACACAGGACAACATATATCTTCTATAAAATAGTGATCAAATATATTTCCCCACTGCTGTACAAATTTCAAGTGTTTATATAGCATACATTCATGTTCAATACTTAAATGTTCATCATTGTTTCTGGAGCACATAATTGGTGCAATTATAAGAAGAATTTTACAGCAAATAGTCAGCTGCTATAACTGATATGCTGCTATCGTACAGAATTTGTTAAAAAATAGAATATGTTAACCTTGCTGCAGGGCTTTGTGTTTACCTGTTTGTACCACAGAAGCTTTTCATGCCTGCTCTGCATATTATACAGACATTAATTTTCTGTTTTTAAGGGGGAAATATGAGATTGTTTTCTTGACTTTTTCTGGATGTTTGATATACCTTAGAGTCCCAAAATTTTTGTGAAGAGCTGATAAACAAGAATGGTCTGGAAGCAATATGGGCTGATAAATGTATGGCTTTCAATTAGCTCTTCAGTGGATCATCAACTATGAGAGGCAGAATATTTTGAGGGTGGGTAGATTTATAGTGCAATGAAAACCTCAGCCACCAACATAGTTTTCTAACAAAGGATTTCTGAAGTGATAAAGGGCCACTGGGGAAAAAAAATCTTTAAGAAAGGCAGGAGAGAGGAAAGATTTGGGTATGGTTTTATGAATTATGTAAATATACTGTTACAAGATGCAGTCAATCACATTTCCAGTGTCAGCACCAGCACCAGTGTTGCTCTGACTGCAAGCTGGCTGTGTAAAATAAATAAAGCTTGTGCTGTTTCTCTTGACCAAAAGCAACTGTACAAGGGATAGTACTAGGAACCTCCTTTGCACAAGCAAGGACATTTGGAAAAATTAGACCATCAGTGAGCTTGAGGAGAAAGCTGGAGGCCTCTGTTTACAACAGCAATGTTAATTGGTTTGTGAAACTGCACTTCTTTGGCATTGCTTTGAACAATGTGGAATCTGCCAGAAACAGGCAGCTGCAGCGGGTTTTTTTTGTTGTTTTTTTTTTTTTTTAAATAAAGCAAAGAAAACAAACAAAAATCCCCTCAGGCACTTAGATAAAGTTATTTTGCATGTACAGATCAATCCATATATCTGGAGCAAGAGCTCTCTGTTACAGACTTATGTATGCACCTGTCATGAATCAGCACTTCCCTGGTTGCTGTCAAGATGTTTTTAATCTTAAACTGGGTGGCTTGACCTCAGGATGCTGGTCTTCTGTATTCCAAATGCATAGACACTGCCTAACCACAGCTGACCTCCTCTCCAGAGACTGATATAAAGGTGAGGGAAGGGAAAGCATTCTTAGAAAACAAGCAGATCTCTTTGACACCCAGGATTCACAACATAATACTACATGAAAGCTACATCAGAGACTACCTGGAGGAGTATTCAAGAAGATATTCACAGCAAGAGTCTGGAGCAATAACTTCTAACCTATCCCCTCAAAGGAGTTGTAGTGTTTCCTCAACATCCTGTGGAGAATTATAGAACCAGTCCAGAGAAATTGCTTCAGGATTTTTGCATTTAAAATAGCTTATATTCAACTACAGGGGAAAAATGCCCAGTTATTTTACAGGAGGTGGGTTTTTATTTAGCAGAATTGGGTTGTCATTAGGATGCTTGAAATTCAACAAGCAGGAAAGAGATGACAAAGGAAATGGTATCTTTTGGCATTGCTGTTTTGAAACTTTAAAATGCATGCAGTACTGAAAAAGTAAGTTGTTACATATTGGCAACTAGTACTGCAGTTTATTACTGTACATCCTGTTTAAAACATATTGGCAGTTTCCTAGTCAGACTTGGCAGTAAGATATTCCACACTTCATGTGAAGCCTTCATTTTATCAGAGTATAACATAATGATTTAAGGAGTTATGACATTCAACATCAGTGATTGTGAGATCACTTTAATAATTCTCTTTATGTCAGGATAGGAGATTTGTTAACTTTATTAATACCTTATCTTGCACATCCATCCTCATGGGCTGACATTTTGTGAAAAGTAATTCATTTAAATTCCCCATTTTCATTTTTGCCCTTCTGGGTGTATTATATATAAAGTTTAAAATCATACTTATAATAGTGGAGGTTGGCTAAATGAGAATTGCCTTTAAGATTCTGTTCATTTGTGTCTCAATAGCATACTGTTTTTTTCAGGTAACTCTATTTCTTCTTCCAGCAGTTAGTAGATGAGGATAAATAGACTGAAACCCCAACAGAATAAATGATGTTCAAATGAAATAATCCTGTGTCAGAAGAATGAAGGGTAATGGATTTATAATGTGAATTCTTTCTGTTGGAGAGTGTGAGGTAACAGTTTTTTTTGTTGTTTAGGCCAAGCTGTCTTTGATGTGTAGTGGTGTCATGGCTAGCTCAAGCCAGCAACCAAACACCATGCAGGTGCTCAACCAGTGGGATGGGGTAGAGAATAGGAAGAGCAAATGAAAACTCATGGTTTGAGATAAAGTCAGTTTAATAGGGAGAGCCAAAGCTACATGCACACGAGCAAAGCAAACCAAGGAATTAATTCCTCCATTCCCATGGGTAGGCAGGTGTTCAGACACCTCCAGGAGAGAAGGGCTCCATCACATGTAGCAATGGTGACTTGTGAAGACAAATGTCCTCATGTCAAACATCCCCCTGCCCATTTCCCTCTCCTTCCCCCAGCCTTATAAACTGAGCATGATTTCCTATCGTATGGAATATCTCTTTGGTCAGCTGGTGTCACCTGTTCCAGTTGTGTCCCTTTCCAACTCCTTGTGCACCCCCAGCCCCCTAGCCAGCATGGCAGTGCTAAAAGCAGAAAAGGCCTTGACACTGTGTAAGCCCTGCTTAGCAATAACAACACATCCCTGTCTTATCAACACTGTTTCCAGCACAAACCCAAGACACAGCCCTGTACTAGCTATGGTGAAGACAATTAACTCTACCCCAGCCAAAACAATGACAAATTGTTAGCTTTAGGCTCACTCAGACTTATTCTCTAATATAAGAGGGTGTGATGGTGTTTTTGCCTAGACACACATTATCTAACAACCCCATGTGGAACAGGTCATATAAATTATATAGACTGTTTTATCATCAATTTGAAATAACTGAGAAGCCATTCATGCCTAATTTTTTTAATAATGAAGCATAGTTAAGGTATTACTTCAATAAGATAAAACTTAGAAGTGCCCATTTCTTTCATTACAATTTTGGGCTTTGTTAAGGAATAAAAGAGAATACAGAATAGCATTTGATACACATCAAACCTGTTAAAATGCACTGACTTTCCTTAAGTCATTTGTTCTTCATGGGATGTGGAGTGGGGGGGAAATGGATGGGGAGTTGGAGGCACTTTCATGTGGGATAGTGTTTGACTGAAGTTTAATATAATACTTGATCCCAATTTAAGCCTTCAGATTTATCATGTGTTGTGCTACCATACCTGAAGCAGTTTCTGGTTCCATTAAGAGCACAGATCCTGTGCTGTTTCTCAGGGAGCAGAGGGTAAATGGTGAATATATCTTGCTGGTTGTAACAGCTCTTGCAAGAGGAAAAATATATCTCATCTTAGAAGCATATAACAGGAAGGTTTTTCTGCATGCCAGTCTTGTCAGCTTTTCCCCTCTGCAGTAAGAAATGAGTTTGGAGGAAATGATCCTTGCTGTGGAGACCCAAACAAGTATGTCTAAGGGGTAAAGAAGTGAAGTAAAAAGAAAGCGTGACAGAGGAATATATCTTAACATCTTGGCCTTCTCTCGTATTACAATATTGCATTTTAACGGCAAGTGCTACAAGTCATGCTACAAGCATGACAAGTGATGCCACCCAAAATGTGAAAGTAAAAACTTGCTCTGCAGTTGAAGGAAGTCTAGAGTTTTGTGTTCTTAAACAATGAAAGTTATTCACAGTACAGAGGAAATACATAAAATTTATTCAGTCATTCCTTCTTTCTGTTTTCTTTTTTGAAGACTTCTCCCATGATAATTGAACCTCGTACATTACTTTCTCCTTGCAACAGAGTTGCTGTGTTCTCTGCTTTACCTGTAACATCTTTTTGTAGTATTTGGACTAACTTTGAAAAAAAGCAGTTTGCTTTCCTGTATTGTATATAGCCCAGCGGGAGTAAAATTCCTACTGCTATTACTGGATGCTTGTAACGCAGTAGGTGGAGGGGGAATGTGGAGAAGAAGCAAACTGTCCCCTACTAGAGGCTGGAGAGAATGCAGGAAGCCTGCCTTCGAGAAGCCTTTACTAATTCTTACTACAGTTACCAGCCCATATGTTCAATTGCCAATGCAACAGCCGGAGGAGGGGGCTGCAAAGCCAGGAATAGGCTTTGTCAAGCAGCAGACCTTGCTAGAATGGCTGGTTGCTGTCTCCTTAGATGTGGGTAAAGGAGATGGTCTGCAGGCTTAGCAGTCTTTCTTTTTTTTTATTTTAAACAAAAAGAAAAAAATCTAAATACCCCGTAATCTTCAGGTTGTCAGATTTATCACATATGTCAATCCATTTTCTATTCAGACCACCACTGTGAAACAAAAAACTCCTGGGTACAAGTGGTTTGAAATGTTAAATTCCAAGGCCAGCAGGAACTGAATTCTCAATGGTACTGAAATTATTACCTAGCACAGAATTGTCCTTAGCCAGACTGGCCTCTCTTGTAATGTCTGTCAGGGAGTTCTTTTGGCCCTTATGGTGAGAGTGGAAATCTTCCTTCGGACAGAATTAGCAGTAAGTCTGCACATACAGGAATATGTTCTGTTGTGTCACAGAACCAATGAGATTGGAAAAGACCTCTGAGATCAAGTCCAGCCTATGACCAAACACCACCTTGTCAATTGGATCAATGCAATAAATGCTGCATCCAGTCTTTCCTTAAACACTCCCAGGGATGGTGAATCCACCCCCTCTCTGGGCAGCGCATTCCAATGCCCAAACACTGTTTCTGTGAAGAATTTCTTCCTAATGTCCAACCCGAACCTCCCCTTGTGCAGCTTAAGACTGTGTCCTCTTCTCCTGTCACTGGTTACCTGGGAGGAGACACCAACCCCCACCTGGCTGCAACCTCCTTTCAGGCAGTTGTAGAGTGCAATAAATCTCCCCAAGACTCCTTTTCCCCAGGTGAAACTCCAGCGCCCTTAGCTGCTCCAAATGCTTCACCAGCTTCACTGCCCTTCCCTGGACATGCTCCAGCACCTCAGTGTCCTTCCTAAATTAAGGGACCGAAAACTCAACACAGCATTTGACATGCAGCCTCAGTAGTACAGGGGGGTTATCACTGCCTTCATCCTCCTGGCCACACTATGGCTGACACAGGCCTGGATGCCGTTGGCCTTCTTGGCCACCTGGGCACGCTGCTGGCCCATGTGACCAATAAATGTGCAATCTGTCTTCCTGAAATTCTACAGTTTAAGTAATGACTCCGGCCTTTTCTCAAAATTTTCACTGGATTATGCTTGGAAGTAAACTAATTTTCTTTCTGATTAATTTTGTTTGTCTTTCCCATTCTTATCCAGCAAAGGTGATACATGACAAAAAGAGAAATTCAACGTCAAAGAATATTGTGCTATCAGTCTGATAAGGTGATGCAAATAGATTTGAATAAAATAACAGGAAAATAACAAATTAATAGGAAAAAGTCTAGCTGGCTCTTGAGACCAGTACTGAAAGCTTTGAGAATCAAAGGCAATCATACACCAAATTTAAGATCATCAATGAAGAGGTGCACTTAGCTGTTTCCTGGAATCAACTTTAAAAAGTTCTGAAATAGTTAACTAATTGGAGAAAGCAGGAATAGCTTTGTAAAATTCATATGATACATTTATAGACTTTATAGATACTGAGAAACTGCATTGGTGATTTACTTTGTGGAGTGGGTTTTATCTCTTTAAACTGAACATGGATGTGAACTTACCACAACAAAAGGGGAAGAGAAAAAACTGAAGGCAGTAAAATATCAAATTCTGTAATGTACTAAAGCCCCTTGATGCCTGCTTCTGTGGCTGTCCTGGGCAATCAAGGACAACCAAGTTGCTTGTCCCTTGTACAAATTCCTCCCCTACTCCCATTCACAGCATGGCTGAATTTAAATCTGGATTTGATATTTGTGTGTTTCATCTTGTTTAAAAGTAACCTTTGAAGGAAGGTACTGTTTCTAACTGAATTCGCCTGATGCTCACCAATCTTCCTATGGCAACTTTTTGTCTTCCTGGTAATGGGGGCTAGGGAATGGGGGAATGTTTTTTTGACTTAAACCTAAAAACTGAGGAAAATCTGAAATCTTGAAGAAGAAATCTGCAAATCTAGTATAAGAACTATTATTTGCTAATATGGTACTTCAAAAAAAAATCTGAGAGTGTTTATTGTGTTACAAAGTGGAGAAGAAAGAAAAAAATCAAGAAAAAATATTATTTAGAAGAATAGGAACAGGGAGTCTTATGCTGCTACACTTAAACTTTGTGCTTCTTATTGGGTGATCTCTCTGTATTTAGCATATAAAACATTTGGTTTCATTTTGGGTCATTGTTCTTGAAAGTCTTTATAGCAAGAACTTTCTTTAAAAAATAAGTCAGAAATTATAGGTAAGCTGTGTTTCTGTCATACTTTTGGTCTTACCATACACTTATAAGGAAGTTCCACATACAGGCGGAATAGTCCAATGAAGGCAGCTAAATTGTCTCAATAACTTGAGAATAATCCAGAGGGGATCAGTATGACATAGGTCGTCATTTTCATAAACTTATTTCCTTGAGTTGCTGCTTTTCATGTGTTCTTTGACTTTATGTAGCTGGCCCAGCCTGTATCTGGGATCTCATTGTACTCTACTCTCGTGGAAATCCGTGAGTCTTGCAAAAACTCTTAGTTTTTGCTGTCTTGAACTCTGGAAAAATCTTTCCTAGCATAATGCAGGGGCTGCCTTCTCAAAACCACTTCATATGTTTCTTTATCAGGTAAACAGATATCTGTTGCAACACAGTGACACGGCCACACCCATCCACTGCGGACACAAGCAGCACCTGAAAAAAATTTTGGAGGATGTTTACTGCATTTGGAATGCACTTGAAAATGTTCAAATAGTCTTCTCATAAGATGATGCCTTTTATACTTCTTGTTATACCTCTTATTCCAACTACTGAGGGAAAGAAACATGCTCCATATAGTGCACTTGCCTTGTTTTGACACTACAGCTTTAAGACACTGAAGTTTGACATTTAGTCTCTGACATTAAATTATTATTGGTATCCAGTCATAAAGCAATCCTTGAGACATTCAGCTGAAAACTGACTGGGCAGTACAGCTTTTCGAATCTGTCCTATACTTGCAGTGAAGTTATAGGTTTATCCATAGAAAACTTTTGAGGAAATATTTACTACATAATATATTTTTATATTATTGCAATCACATTGGTACGGGAGATTTCTGTCACTTGGTTATGTAATGCGTGAACAGTGCCCCCATTAGCGGCTCAAATGGGGAAATTAAAGTATTTGACAATGGATTGTTCTTTCTAGTACAAGCATCGTGAAACGTCTTGTGACAGGAGTAATGTGACTTTCAAGTATTTCAATTGTGAAAATTGAAGAGGCTTGTGAAAATGAGTTCTAGCCCTTCATTTTGGCTAGACAGTGACTAAAACTTCCCTTAGTTTATTCATTTGATAGCTTTAAACCTCCTGACTACTGTAGTTACTACTTTATTAAATATAAGAACTTTGATTTTTGTTTACTCTATATTCATACTTCAACGAATCTTCTGTGTCCTGAGATGAAGATAAATTTATTAAATACTTAGGCATTATAGTGAGAAAAGCTACTCAAGTACACAAACCAGAAATGTTTCTCAAGTAGAGAAGAACCAGGTCATTGCTTTGTATTTTTAGTCTAAGGAACGCATGTTATAGTCTCAGAGAGGGAGAAGGAGGAGAGGAAAACAATGTTTATTAAATAGTGAAGGAAATATTTCTCTTCTTGCTTTGTGAGAGGAAATTGTTAACTTCTGAATTGAGCAATTTACCTCTCCTGCTGGTAAGTTCAACTGACTTCCAGAGTTGTCATGTTCTGTCCAGTACAGAGAGAGACAATGGAATTCTGTTGGTCAAATAAGAAAGAAAAAACTTTTTATTATAGTAGGGAAAGGTAGAAGAAGAAAACATTCCTGCACTGTGCTCATCAATTTAATTTGATGCATAGTCGTTTCATGTGACTGTGTATTTAACTTGAAGATAATTTTTTTGTAGTACAGTTTAAGCAAAGTGAATGAAATAGGTAAAAATGAAAAAAATTAGAAACAAAAGCTGCACAGTAAAGGCTACCATTAATGGGTTTTGAAAGGGAGGAAAGGTAAATATTATTTGGTTATTGGGGAAAAGTGATATGTGGTTACAAAAACAGATTAGCAACAGATTGTGGTTACAACAAAATCCTCAACTGCAAAAAAAGAAAAAGCACAGAAACACTCCTCCCAAAAGACAGACTGTCTTATACAGAGCAACAAGATTAGATGAGGCGGATGGTCAGCTTTGTGTGCCACCTACTATCTCCTAGAACATCATTATTAAAACCATTGGTTTTTTGACTGTAATTCTATCTTTTGACAGCATCTCGAAATTGTAATATGGTCAAAATATTAGCATCTAACACTCAGTTTTTTCGAGTCTGTGTACTGGCAGTAAACAGCTGAATATCTCTGACATGCCATATGAAAGATAAAAGATATGTGGAAATGAGTCAGATGAAAGTCCAGTATGGTGGCTTCCAGGGGATGCCTGAATGCTGATAGCACAGGTGACACTGACTAGTTCATTATACTCGTGGCACTCACTTGGTGCTCATTCAGGACATGTTTAAGCAACATCAAGGTATTTTCTAGTTCAGGTCTTAACTATTAGAAACAATTTAACAGTGTCCAGATCTTCATGTTGGCTCCCAGATAAATTACACTTGATAGATTACTTGTTCCTATAATCTGTATTATTAGAGTACTACTAATATTAATAGGATAGCTGTGTATTAGTAGTATTATTATAATAAGTAGTAGTAAATAATTAGTATTATTATAATAATATCATTGTCTTAATATTACTAAGATAAACCTAGATTATGAATCCCCTGCAATAATTTTAAGTGAAAAATATTTATTAATATGTTTCATTACTATTACTACTTGTATGGAACCCTTTAGATGAGCTCAGGCATGCAAAGAAACCACTCTGATGTGACATTAAGCTCAGTTACAATTACCTTTGTGCGTGCTATGACAACATAGAAGCTGCAAAACTACACAAGCTAACTTAGCTTAGCTTCTGAAAAAGAACTACTAACCCAAACTTCTTTCAACAGAAATGCATCTATTTAACATGAGAGAGTTAATTTATTGTGTTTGAACTCATAATTATATTGCCAAAAAGAGGAAACAGAACAATTCCTTTCTGGGATGGATACTTATGTATACAGCATGTAAAAATCTCCAGATACTTTGCTATCTTCAAAGAGTAAATAATAATATATTTTAGAGTGAGATAGGGCAAAACAGATAAATCTAGAAATCTTACTCATCAGATTACAGGAAAAAAAATAATCATTTTTCCAAATTTAAAAAGAAAAAGTTTAAATTTTACTTTATAATCTATTTTTCTAACCTTTTTTCTTTTGATTATTTCAGCTTATTTTTTTGGACAGTTCTTGGTCACACTAATGTAACACATTAATCAGAAGATCAAAGAGCATTACTTTGATACAACTATATTTTATATCCTTATAAAGCACAGAATATGTTTAAGATACAGAATTCTTCCATTGTTTTAGGTTCAATACCTTTGCCACTAACTATGGAAAAGGATGATCTTTAATTATATCACAAATATGTTAGCATGGATGTATCCCACTTACTTTTACAAGTCATGGCTCTGTAACAACCAAATGTATGGACAGTACCTTGAGATTTGAATATGAAGGAAAAGCTCTCATTCTAGTGCTGGTGTCCCTCAATTATTGAACCCTTGAGCACTATTATTAAGAAAAATCATTTCTTGGGAGATTTTTAATCCTGAATACCTAATTATTCACCAAGGATACATGTTTGTCCTTGGACAGGCAGTTCATAGAATATTTTTATTTAGAGAATCACTTAATTTTCCAAAAGGTGACATGGCAAAATAAAAACTGAATACTTGCACTGCTGCTGAGACTGGGGCCACTGAAGAGTATGTTGTAATAAGATCATGAACACTCTCTCTTAGCAAAAAAAACACAAAAAAAACCCAAACTAACCAACCAAAACTCCAAAAACCCTCACAAAGGAAAAACCCAAATATCAGATATTATCAGCTGAAAAATCAAATTAATAATGTATAAGATCTTAATATTACCAAAAGAGGAAAAAAAGATATTTTGATAACTTATAGCTGTCAATGATCCTATCCAGAACTGATTTTAAGCATTAAGGTTGGAGCACTGATGCAAATTACAATGCTCTGATGCTCTTATTTCATCAGAGCTTTGCTAGTGGTCTGAGCGACTGGATGCAGAATAAAATGTGATGTCACTGAACTGAGAAAGACTACACACTTGAGAATTAAAAGTGTTGAAATTGAAGTTACTGGGAAAAAAAAATAAGATGCAAAATTTGTGAGGAGATACATTAAAGCAGGAATTTAAAAACTGCACGGGTAAAGGAAGTCAAACAAAAGTTCAGGTGGCAGCTATTCTAGAAAGCTCAATAATGGACCTCTAGCTGAGCTGTAATACAGGGATATCCTGCTGTTCTGGGGAAAAAAAGTAAATACTATATTCTGGTATAGGTGAATCTACATTCTGTAAGGCCTTTTGAAGTAATCCTTCTCTACCAAATACTAGGAGGATCTTGGTTTCTGTCCAGTTCTGAGCTTTGCACAGCACAGTTGGAGAAAGCTCAGAGGGGATAACCAGGGTGATCACAGGTCAATGAAACATGGCTTACCACAAAAATATGATTCAATTCATGTTATTCTGTTAAGGAAGATAGTCTTAAATATGTAAAACACTATTGCAAAGAGAACTGGAATAATTCTTTTCCATGTCCATGAGAAGATAAAAGATAATTAATTCATGAAATGGTAAGAAAGATCAAGGTTAGATATTTTAAATTTTTCAAAATGCTTAAGTAGGTAAGCACTGAAATGAACTGCCTGGATGTAGCTTCTAAATGTGGAGAACAAGTAGATAAGCAGGTCACAGAAATTATGTAGATAAAATGATGCCTTAATGTAAGGAAATGGACTGAAATGATAATGCAACATATCTTTAAAACCTGTAATTTCATGGTAAATGAGAAAGAAGTATGTCAGTCCTTTAGCCTTAAATAATAAAAAAAGCTTTCAATTATCTTCCTCTCACATCTGTGTCAAGGGTATAGAATCCCGCACCTTTTTTTCCTCTCCCTCTGTAGCTGCTTGTAACCTTCTCTGGCTGTTCCTGTTCTCTCAATCTCCTATGCTCCTTGTCTATAACAAGGCAGCAGTCAGAGTACTTCAGCTTTGCTCCTGCTTTTCATCTTGGGATTCAGGCATTAGCAAGGCTATCCCTTGCTATCACAGAAGAGAAATTACCCTCGGATGTTCCCCACTGAGGAAGGTATAGTGGCTGGGGGTTTTTTGTTGGCCTTTTTGTTTGTTTTTTCCCACTGATAATTTTATTTTCTCCTTGATCATGAAGTTAGGATGAACATGCATATATGGCAGTTATTTTGGTTCACTCAGCTCTGTTGTTCACACACTATTAAATGCTTCTGTGATATGTTTTAAGGATTTTTGTCATTTTTAACACCAGGCTGTCATCTTTCTTATCCAGAAATAATTCTCTGCCAGTAATAGTGCCCATCCTATTGATTTGAGAAATTCAGCTGGAATGTGCAGAAGACAAGTGAGTTTCTAAAGCAGAAGATGGTGTTTGTCATAAGGTATATAGCATTATAAGGTCAGATGATCTAATTTATCTCCTGCTTTTTAAGGAATCTGATTGTGACAGGTTCAGCTACTTTCAACTGACATAGGTATTGCTGCATTTGCTCTTTTAATTCCAGTACTGCTTTAGAGTGTACCCTAGAGCTGTATAACACAAACACACAAATCTTCAGAAGATTTGCAGACCCTTAAAGGTTCAATATATTTGCAATAGGAAACAAATTTTACACTTCCTAAGGATATGATAGTTTGTATTTACCAGCTATACCATCTGTTGTCTTTACGTAACAAAGCCTCCAATTCTGTCACTGAAAGGTACTGAGTCATGCCTTATTGTGCAAATATTTCTGCTGTCTTTCTCACAATTCCTTTGGTTTGTAAAATTCACAGAAGCTGAGATTCTCTTATGCCCTCTTGTCTTCCCTTATTTTTACAAATCTTGGTTCACTTTGGCCACTTCAACCCATTTGCTACTGAATGAATAATGAGCAAAATAGTGTCTTTAATACCTACGTACTGTGAAATTAGGCTTTAAAAAGGATGTTTACTTTCTAGTAGACTTGGGGTACTTCACAGTATTTGTAGTCCTGAGATGAAGATAATCATGAGCAATCATCATGATTACTGAGGATCTGTGCTCATATATTAAAGTACATGGATGCTATGGACACTTGATTCCAGTCTCTGTCTTGGTTCTCAAATATATTTTCCCTCTAAATTTAACTTACATGCAGCTAAGTCCAAAAAAACTGATTGAACATTTTAATTCTTATGTTACTGATTTTATCCCAGTAAATTTGTTTTGGTTGGTTGGTTTTGGTTTTTATTTTAGAAATTAGTTAGAAAGTGGAGTTGTGGTTTTGATTAGCTGGGAGAGCACTAGGCTTACATTCCCTACTTGTTTATTTCATGGAGAACACTACCACCAATTCTTGTTTTTATGTTGCCAGTCATACATCCTTATTTCCAGCAGTAACATTTATATTCCAGGCAGTGTGTGGGACGTGTTGCTATTTGTAAACCATTCTAATTACCTTATTCTCCAGCTTAAGTATCATATTAAGTAAACAAAAACTAATTATCATCTGGTTGTAACAGAATTAATCTCACTCCTTTTACTGACTCCTCATCACTCCTTCATTACTCTGAAGGAAGAGTACTTAGTTTTCTTTTAGACTGCAAAGATATTCCAGTAAAGACCAATTTCCTGAATATTTTTTCAAATACAATATGATTAAACACCTTGGTAAGTACATAATTCTATTAAAAAGACAACCTAAGCATTTCATTGCTTCTAACTTCAGCTTCTTTTCTCCCAAGAGGTGTGTAACTTCTTTGCATTTAAACATGTGTCCTAAATATTGAGATAAAATTGTGAATTCTAATAGTTAGGTTATTTGTACTGTAATTAATAACAGAGATCTGGATGCTTTTCAGGTCTCTAAGTGATGTATTTCTGTATAGAAATTACAACATACCTGCACACACCATGCTTCAAAGACAAGCATACTGGCTTTGCTTTAGAAACAGTATTTCCTGTCTTTCCATGGTGACTTCGCAGATGGCCAAAAAGCAAAATCCATTTGTAATTTCGTACCGTAAGAAATAGTCCTTTCTAGAATGTGAGAATAGCAAGAATATATGGACTGAAATACAGACTTAATAAGGTTAGTGAAAGGGATCCATATTTCTGCCTAAAACAATTTTTAAAATATTCTTAAGATATTCCATTCATTCCTGGTCTGCAAACTGAGAGACTAAGCCAGTTAAAAGTGACTTTCCATTCAGGAAGAAGGCTTTGGTAGGCTGTTTCCTGAATGGCTTTACTAGTAATTTATACTGTAGACGATGAACTGTGACAGGAAAAGTACTTCTGTATCTTGTGGTTTTGTCAGCCCTAACATCTGCAGCTCTGAAAGATATTCTGGAGAACTTGTATGGATCTTTCTGTTGCCAGTCTTGCACACTTTTGCAAAGCATTGAGAAGTTGCAGTTTTCAGAGAAATATTCTGTTTATGGAATTGTTTTGTTGGGGTTTTTTTTGGAAAAGGTCTTTAAAAGCATCAAGTTCAAGTGTTTACCCAGCACTGTCAAGTCCACTATTAAACTCTAAGTGCCATATCTGTGTGCCTTTAAAATACTTCCAAGGATAGTGACTCAGTCACTTCTGGGGGCAGCCGCTTCCAGTTCTGGACAACACTTTCTGTGAAGAAATTTTGTTGTAGTATCTAATCTAAACCTCCTCTGGCACAAACTGTTTCCTTTTGTCCTGTTTCTGCAACCTGGGAGAAGGGGCCAATCCTCAACAGGCCACAACCTCCTTTCAGGTAACTGGAGAGAGGAAAAAGGTTCCCCCTCAAAAACTGTCAAAACCAACTGTGTTAGAGAGCCTGTATTACTTCTAGTGATTTCAGCTCCACTTTATGTATGAGATTTGTGAAATGTAATTGTACAATACTGCAGATCATTTTTGGTTGTTATCCTGGAACTCATACTCTTTTGGGACTAATTGCTCAGCCAAAAGAGAGGGAATTAATATTGTACAATTTATTTACCTGGAACAGCAACGGAACAAAATAATCCTATTTATATTCCTACTTCTCTGACAGTGTTTCAGTCTTCCCTCTCCCTCACCAAATCCCCTTCTGAATTTATGCAAGTGTTTGAATGCAATAGTGTCTGACACCTGGATGTTTTATACAGAGGAGTGTATGAAACATAATCATTGGTTCACTTCAAACTCCCCAGTTTTTTATTTGCTGTTACTTCTTTCTTATATCCAGGATACATAACTTCTTTCTTATATCCAGGATACATATACCTGCCTTCTTGTTCTGTATATGACATTCAAATCATGTCCCTGCCAACTAATTGGCAACTGTTGCACCTCATTCTCTTGACTGTGGTTCAGGTTATCAGAATAATTTACATGTGGGAAAGGTTTTCTTGGTTTTGTTTTGGTGGGTTTTATTTTGTGTTTCCCTTCCCTTCCCTTCCCTTCCCTTCCCTTCCCTTC
>VZRQ01011263.1:245010-329504 GCA_013397975.1 Machaerirhynchus nigripectus | reverse complement strand
ACCCTTCCCTTCCCTTCCCTTCCCTTCCCTTCCCCCCCCTCCACTAGGCTTTAAGTCATACTGTAAATGTGCCTGCATGGGTAAAAATCAGTTTGTGAAGTTTCAGAAGTGTGTGGTCAGAATATTTGCATCCTGAAAAGACTTGTAACTAAGAAGGAAACGTTTAGGAGAAAAGAAGAGTCATGTTCATTGTGAACTGGAGGGTTGAAACCTAAGAGTCAATTATACATATTCATACATAGCAATCAGTGACTGGCAGGGTAGGTATTTAAACAAAGATCTTTGGAGAATTGGATGTGTCTCTGCTTTTACTGTTACAAATCATTAAAGTGCACATGAAAATTCAAATGCAAATTATATCGTTTTTTCTAAACTGACAAATACAAATTCGTCATTATTCATGAGTGATTTGATGGATAGTGAAGAGTTTGCCTTTAATGTCTGAATAGTTAGAAAACAATTTTGGAAAAGAAAAACATAAAAGTAGCACACTTTGTTAAACAAGTGTTTCCTTGCAAATGTAAAAAATGCAAAGAATAACAACTGCAGGTGAGAAATTATTGCTTGTTAGCACTGCCCTCTGGCAAGTATGCCTATGCAGAAACCTGAGCTGTGTGTCTGAGATCCTTTATTAAGCACCTGATAAGGAGCTCTGATCTCTGCAAATAAAACCAGTGGTGACAGTAATCCTTTTTAGACAAAAGCTGCTGCCTTGCTCTACACCTACCAATTTATTTGTTGCGTATCTGACTTGCAACATGGTGTGAAAAGTAGGAAAGGATAAGATTTGTTTTAGCCTTTTCATTATCTATTAGTGGTATATTTGAGGCCAAGAGGCTTTATTACATCCTTTTTCAACAAATGACTTTTCAACTGAAGCTCATTTTGTGATGAAGTACTAGGTAACATAGAATCAGATGCAATGTCAAGTATGAAATTTTCATCGAGTACTTAATTTTTTTTAAAACATGAATGAATTCCTTGACTACACAGTGTTGTGGCTGCATATTTTGTGCTGTCTTGCAAGGGGTTTTTTGTATGATAAAAGGTAGTTAAGGTAATTGATTCTTATGAAATAAAATTCTTCATATTAAGCACTATCACAGATAAGATTACTGATGTAAGTTTTCTTTTTATGATCCTTGCATGAGATCACCTCTTGTTCTGTTGGTTTGAAACAGGAATGAGCACCTACTATCTAGTAGCAATTTCAAAACAGATGCTATTTTAGGACTAAGCAAGGTTTTGCATCAGCAGGTACCCTTTTCCATTAGAAATCCTGGCTGTTTTTTGAAAAACATTGTGAACTGATTTTCAAACGTGCATTATTTTTATTAGCCTTGTGATGGAACTTTGGAACTTTAAGAAAT
Source organism: Machaerirhynchus nigripectus (assembly GCA_013397975.1). NCBI lineage: Eukaryota > Metazoa > Chordata > Aves > Passeriformes > Dicruridae > Machaerirhynchus > Machaerirhynchus nigripectus. The sequence goes on along the minus strand of VZRQ01011263.1, from coordinate 328,134 downwards.
TACTTCTCGGCAAACAATATTTTCAAACAGGTTTGAAAAACTTGCCCGAGCTGAAAAAGGAATTTTAAGAATGGAAACATCTAAGTAAGTGGTAGTAATAAAGCTTTTGGTGCATGCAGCTGTTATCTTGAAATAAAGCCAATGTATAAACACTATTATACTTAACACTACCATAACAAATCAATTTACTGGTTTTTAGTTCAACTCTCTTCTTGAAATTTACTCCCTGTGGCAAAATTAATGGTCCATGTTGTTTACTAGAAGAAAATGGTGTATTGATATTCTTCATGTAAAAAAGAAGCTGAGGATCAGTAACCCCAAATTCAATTGCACACCACCTAGTTTTTACTGGTAATGATCTAGTAATAATTTCTTAAGATGTTTGCATAGTTTTTAATGCCTCAGTTGATGGAGAGTATACATTCCAATGCTACATGCATTCTCTCTAAAGCAGTACAAGCAACTATCAAAAGGAACAGGATTTTACCCTCCTTTAAAGTAAGGATTTGTTATTTTAATCCAGTAGGGGAATTGCCAATACTAGAAAACTTTTTCTATAACTAAAGCCCTCTATTTCTTTAATTAAGAGGTGACCAGACTATGTTGCAGGAGGAAGGAAAAATTGGTTTAGAGTGAAGGACTTAATCTGCAAGGAGCCCTTGGCAGAGGAATTAAAGAGAAAGCTCAGCTCTAGAAATAACATCACTGTTAATGTCGCCACCATCCAGGAGATCTGAGAAGGGAGCTACTTTGCAATTTCCCTGCAAGACTACTTTGAAGGTCTCTAAAAATGGCTAAATAATTGGTTTTTTGCCTCTTACAGTTTCCTAAATAAATATCATCTGTAACATAATATAAGCCTAAAGCACAAAATCCTAATTCTCATCATACAGACTTCATAGGAAAGGTAGTGAGGATTCTTAATGACATGTGAGTGTGAGCATGCTATACATAGACTCTTACTTGTCTTTAATAAGTGTTTAAAGTTACTTTTGGTTTTGTGTTTAAAAAGTGCTTTTATTTGCATTCTTCTTACTTTAGATTAAGCTGAATGTTTTTAAGGTTTTTTGAAAAGAACAAGACACTGCTGACATAAGGGTGTCCTGAATTTATATCTTCAAACACTCTACAGAGTGTGGTCTGGTTCAAAAGGATTTGAGGGGCAAGCTTAATACTGACTTCTAGAAACACTAAGGGCTTTGTGGCGTGCAGTGAAATATTGGGCTATGTACTTGAACCTCAAAGTCACAAGAACAACACCATGCTCATATAAGATAACTAATTAATAAAACTAGAAAAAACAAAGCTGCTAATTTACTAGTCATCCATCTAAATGTATTTACTTTTTATGAAGTATGTGAATATAAGACTTGAAAAGTGGACTATCTCTTAAAATACAATCAGTGCAATCCTGTTATTTTTTTTATTTTCCTTGGTGGACCATATTTCTTTTTCCTGACAATCATCTTTCTTTTGTCCTAGTGAAGTCTAATAGGATCATATTCAAAATGTACAAAAACACAAGAACTGCATCTCTGAACTGAACTTGGGGTTCATTTGCTGATCACTGCCTTCAGTAATGCTCAACAAAGGACAAAAGAACTTGTAATTGCAATTAGGTAGGACATGGTGAATGAAGCCTGAATCATAACATATAGCAGCTCTTCTAACCTGCTTTGAATTATTAAGAGTATTTTGTCGTTTTTCAGTATCTACTCACTTTTTTGAAGTTCTGCGACAATCATGGCTTTATTCTGCCATACTGTGACAATGTGCAATAAAGTGGTCATACAAGATGGTCATACGTCGTGCAGGAGGAAACAGAAAAATGCAGTCAATCATTCTAAATTTACCAGCCCTTACTCTTAGAGGATACAGAAGTTCTTGTTCTACCAGGATTTACCATTGCTATACTACCTGTGCATCCATTCTATACACTGGTGGGGTTTAAAAAAAAGAAAAAAAAATTTTGAAAACCATATTACTAGTGGATTATCTCATAACATGCTATTTTTGAAATTCCCTAGAATCATAGCTTTTTTAACCAGCGGTACAATAGAATAATTATCTTTTTATTTTATTCAACTCATAGATGGAACCTAGTTATATTTACTGTCATCTGACACCAGAATCAGCTCTATTTAGAAAGTCTACTTAAATAAGGAATAATGACTGGACCAGTAAAGTTCAACAGTTTGTAGATACAGATAAGTTAATGTTATTGTTAACAAAAAGCAAGAGTATTCATAATAAACAAACACTTTCTGAGAAAACATGCCATCCTCACTGTATAATTAAATAGAAAAATGAAATGTTGGAAGGTTTATATCTCTCTTCAGCTGGCTGGGAAAACCTTGGGACTGTCACAGTTACTTTTTTGGGAGCTTTCACTGATCATAGGACCCAGAAATCAGTGAAAATGTCGCTGATTGCAAATGCTGTGCAGCCTGCTCAGTGTGGTCAGTACAATACAGAAATATATGTTCATATGGAGATTTATTTGCTTCCTGATGTCAGAGAACATTTTTGTTATCAAAATGCAACAAAATATGACTTTTGTAACAGCATTGACAGCTGAGAATCTGTTGCTTAGTTAACTGGAGTATACGGGCTACAGTCTTGGTCACTTCTTGGGAGAAATGGTAGGAGGTGCTGTTGCCTGTTGATTAACATCATATGCTTGATAATCATTAAGATAGTCCTAATCTAAGATTTCATTTATGTTGTTAATTATGTTTTAAAATTATTAACCACCTCATGCAGATTTAAAAGCACTTTCAGTCATTCCATGTTACTTACTAGGGTATACCAGATCTTTTAAAATAACTCACTACTTATTGTTTTGTCAGGCAAATTAAATGATCATTTGTTACTTAGCAGAAAAGGCTGACTCCCATCTCAGTACATCCTTCTTGTGGTATTTATAGGGAGCCACAAGGTCTCCCCAAACCTTCTCTTCTCCCAATCCCAGCTCCCTCAGCCGCTTCTCATAGGACTTCTATATCAGCTTCTTCACCAGCTCCATTGCTCTTCTGGACACACTCCAGCATCTCAATGTCCTTCTTGTAATGAGGGGTCCAAAATTTAACACAGACCACAGGTCTGTGGCCTCCCCAGTGCTGAGTACAGGGGGATGACCACTGCCCTGGTTCTGCTGGCCACACTGTTGCTGATACAGGCCAGGATGCCACCATATCAGGTCGTTTTCCCCCAGAACAGATTTCCAGCCACTCTTCCCTAAGTCTGTAGCACTGCATGGGGTTGTTATGACCCAAATGCAGGACCTGGTGCTTTGCCTAGTTGAATCTCATAGAATTGGCCTTGGCCCATTGATCCAGCCTGTCTAGATTCATCTGCAAAGCCCTCCTACCTTCCACTCTCACTCAGTGCTCTTCCTTATCCTTTGTCACTATGTTTCCCCTCACATCCAATAAAGGGTGGACATTCTTTTTAGCCTTCCTTCTGTCATCTACTGTGTTTATAGAAACAATTTTTTGCTGTCTTTTGCACTGGTAGCCAGGTTAAGTTATAGCTGGGCTTTGACTCTTCTAATTTTCTCCCTGCACAACCTCATAACATCCTTACACGACTCACTGGCATCCTTGTAGTCCTTTCTTCCCCCTGAGGTGGAGTCAGTGTTCAGCCAGAGAAGTGAGGACAGGGAATCCTCCACATCATACATCCTGTTCTCCCATGAGGCCTGTCCCAGGTAAGGTAGGTTGCAGATCCAGACAGAGAGAGTGTGTCTTTCTTGGACTCCTCTACCTACTCACCAGAGCTCTGTCACTAAGCAGAGAAGCTTCTCTACCTGAAAGACTCTTCGTTCTTCTCTCTAGAACTTAACAGAAAGAAGAATTGGAGGGAAAAGCTCTTATTTTTTCAGTTAAAGCAGTAGGATTCAAAACATAATAAGTAGTAAAATGGTAAAAGCAGAGCACTTAATAATTGTAATTTGGTTAATTAACAAATTTAATATAGTTCATGCATCTCTGTTTCCTTTGTTTTCAATTGTCCTCCTTTTTCCGTGAGGAAAGCATAAGAGACTAGTCAGCAAAATACATTTCTGGTTCGACTGGCTATGCCTTTACTTAAGAGTGGGTTGCATCAATATCCCCAATGGCTTTAACCCCTTTGAAGGGGACATGGGACAGATAACTATTGTTTGGGAGACCCATGGATGTTCTGCACTTGAGAACTAGTTTTGGCCCAGCTTAACTAATGATTTAGTTTCTCACACAGATGACACAAGGAGGGAACTCAGGAAAACTAGCACACTGGAAGCCCAGTGTTGAGCAGGGCTTGCAGAATGTTACACTACTGCATATAATAAGAAGTTAGTGCTACTTTACCACTTAGCCACTTTTCTTTCCTGGAGCTTCCAAAAGTTTTTGTGGATTATTTAATGCAAGCCATACATTTGTCAGCCATGTAAACTCATATTCCAGGAGTCTCTTGGAAAAGTATATACCTTTACAAAGTGACATTTACAGATTTTTTAAGTCATATTATGCAGTTATAATTATCCTGGGAAAGTCTGATGGAAGAGACATAAATTATGAGTACAATCTGTACCTCAGTCTTAAAAGTCTGGAAAACAGCAAATGTGTCCTTGTAATATGTCACCTCAATAAATATTGTAGTCCTCAGCATAGTCAGTAAGAAGTTATGATAGGGGCTTCTAAAGAGTTATACACCCAGATTTCATTGGTATAGTGTTTGAGGTCTTGGATATCTGAAGAATAATTATAAGTCTAAGATTCAAAGATTTTGACTGCACTAGGAATTGGTAGGAACAGGCAGTTCTCTGTCACCAATACTGAGTGTTTACCTATATTAGAAATTCAGACTTCAATAATCAAACTCTTGGCTACCTGTAACCACTTAAATAAACGATGATGATAGAACATTATTTAATCCCATTTTAATGAAAAAGTTCCCCAGTGTCAGCCTTATCTTTGCTCTTTAACTACTGTAGTATTAATAATTTCCATTTTTTAGTAATCAAAAATGACTGGGCTGAATAAATGGCTTTCTTAAGTGGCTAATTAAAGAGGCCTGAGTGAACAAAGTTTAAATATTGAAATTTACAGCTTTTGAGACATAAGAAGCAAATATTTTTATTTTTATTACTATGTTTAGAACTTCATTAAATAAGATCATTACTTAAGTTTAATTTTTGAAGTAAACAAGACCTCATCAAGACATAAATGATACTGGAAACCTAGTGCAGTGAAAGAAGTTATTCCCTGTTGAATTAAAGAGTCAATGAAGTATGAAAATGATGGCATTTAATATCTTAAATGAAAGCTGCTTTAGGGAATGCTTCAGCACTTTAAACTGGTATCTCATAATTTGATCTCACCTGGCTAATCCAATATCACAATACAGCTGCCAACTTTTCAAACTCTGAGTTTCTGGTACTGCTATCAGATTTAGAGAGAAAAAGATGATAGGACAAGCTGCAAAAATAAATGTGCTATTTATAGACATTTCTAATCAGGACATTTTTATGAGCTGTAATATTTATGCAGTTTAAAAAGCCATTAATTTAAGCATATTGTAATACGAATACTACTTCAGTTAGAGAAATTAACCTAGTTGCATAGCTTTTCCATTTCTCTGATACTGATGAAATATAAAAGAAGGTGAAATCTTCATACTTCTGTATCCAAATAAATTGTCTTTCTCTAGGAAATATATGATGGAGATTTTGTGAGGATTGCTAAACCCCCAGGAAAAATTTCAACTGAATCAAAATTATGCTATAATTTTGAAACTTAATTCTATAATCTATCTAGACCTCAAAGGGGGCAATATTTTTTTTCTATGTAAAATGTCCCAATACTTACTTTGAAGAGCAGATTAGCCTTATTCTACCAACCATTAAACCTGTCATCTTTTGAAGGACTGGGTCCTGCCCTTGGGTCACAAGAACCCCAGGCAGCTCTGCAGGCTAGGGGCAGGGTGGCTGGAAAGCTACCCAGTGGAAGAGGACATGGGGGTGCTGAATGTGAGCCAGCTGTGCCCAGGTGGCCCAGAAGGCCAAGGGCATCCTGGCCTGTATCAGCAGTGGTGTGGCCAGCAGGGTGAGAGCAGTGATTGTCCCCCTGTACTCAGCACTGGTTAAGCTGCACCTTAAATTCAGTTTTAGGCCACTCACTTCAAGAAAGACACTACGGTGCTGGAGCATGTCCAGAGAAGGGCAGTGAAGCTGAAGGGTCTGGAGCACAAGTCCTGTGAGGAGTGGCTAAGGGAGCTGGGATTGTGTAGCCTGGAAAAGAGGAGGTTCAGGGGAGACCTTTTTGCTCTCTCCACTTACCCGAAAGGAGGTTGTAGAGAGGTGGGGGTTGGTCTCTTCTCCAGAGGAACAAGTGACAGGACCAGAGGAAATGTCTTGAAGTTATGCCAGGGGAGGTTTATATTAGTTATGAGGAAAATTTTCTTCACTGAGATTGTTGTCAAGCCTTGATACTGGCTGCTCAGAGAAATGGTGGAACCTCCATTCCTGGAAGTATTCAAAAAACATGTGGATATGACACCTGGGGACATGATTTAGTGGTGAAAATGGAAGTGCTAGCTTGATGGTTGAACTCTGGGATCTCAGAGGCCTTTTCCAACCCTAAGGATTCTATGATTCTTTATACTTCTTCTGTTTACTGTAAAAGCATATTACTTATTGGGGGAAAAAATTCTTTTTAGGTCGGGTTTTTTTTTTTTTGGTTGGAGACAGTGTTATCGATATTTATTAATAAAAACTAGTTGCTTGGAAGCCCCTTTACACTCACATACAGACGAGGCAAGCATGTTCATTATGAGCTCATGGAGCCTCTGTAGCTTTGCATTTTTGACTAACATGAATATTTACTTGGACATTTGAGTGTGGCAGGGTAAATTTTAGCATCAAATTTAATGTAAAAAATGTAGCATAAGCACTCTTTCAAAATTAGGGGGAAAATATTAAATACATGCATTAAAAATAGCTGTCTTTCTCTGTTTCTCTATGCTAGGATAAGAATAGAATACCTTGAGCAGGGATGATAAGAGCTCTAGCATGTCAGTATCAGAATACATAATGGTAATTGTGTCCCGCTCTGCAATTTCATAAATGTACAAATTTTGTTGGAACACTTCCTTGAGTATATGTCTCCATACCAAACTAACGGAACATGCTTTATCTCAGAGACAAAGAGAAGTACAGATATGGCAATGGAGCATAAAATAACATGCAGTCATGTTTGATTTGCTCTTAATATTTATTGTATTCCCTATTTTATTACGTCTTGAACTGCTGAGATTTTACACTTCTTTAACTTGTTAATTATAAAGGCTTAATGCTTCTTTTCAAAGAAAACAATAAATACTTAATTCCACGAATCAAAGTTTTAGGGAAAAATTACAGAAGAAGCACAGGTTACAGGAGTTGAAATGTCTAAAATCCAAGGTATTGTCCTAAGAATCCTCAGGTTTAGTACAAAGAAAGGTAATTCTAAGAGGTAATTCTACAAAGGCATGGTTTTTTCCATCTACATACATTGTTTCAAATTGCAGTCCAACTCTGAACTTCTCATAACTAGCTTTTTAAACTGTTTTTAAGCAGTATTTCACAGTTCATATTTTGTAATGCAATTAAGCTTAACATGCTTACTTATCTTCCACGTGAAAAACAAAGTCACTATCTACTGTAACTGGGGCAGGTAAAGTGTGATGCAGATACTAAGATTGTTTTTGGTCTGAGGGAAAAGATGCCTTAGAAGTTTTTTTTCTTGCATAGTAACTGAACCCAAAGAAGCTAGGATTAGATTTGGATGATTCATACTGTATTCTAAATCTAGCTAAAACCAATACAATTTTAGAAGCCTGCTTCTGTCTAATACTTATATCCAATTTATAGGCAGAAAAAACAGTGTAGACTGTTGGGGAGAGGGGAATAAGTGTTGGGGAACACAGTGAGGGGAAGTATGTTGTATGTCCAACCAAATACCAATATAAAGCTGAGCGCTTATATGTGGGAGATCTACCTAGCAAAGAGTCAAGCTGGAGTAAAGAGGGAGAAAGCAGTAGGTCTAGGGGAACACTGGTTATGCTGCTGTCAATTAGCATGAATATCAATAGCACCAAGTGATGTTTTTGATCACTACAGAAGTATTTTTTTAAAAAAGGCCTTTTAACTGTAAATTTTAGTCTAGCAGACCTTTATGATGATCCCCTCATACTAATGAATCACATGTGCTTAGCTCTGAAATTTTTATCATCTTTCCAACTATTAATATTCATCATGCTGGGGTTTCTAGTTGTAGACCACACTGTTATTAATAAAACATTAATTGCAGAGCTGAACAGCAGGCATGTTCTGTAGCAGAGCAGGGTACATTAGTGTATGGGGGAAGCAAGTGGTCCTGACGTAGGGAAACCCCAGGCAGTGCTGAGACCTGCAAGGAAGTGGCAGCTCTTATGCGAGTGGATGATGAGGTGTGCGTGGGGCCGGGAGGAATGGTGTCACCCCCCATGGCCACAAAGAGCAGCCCTGGGGAGCACAAGCAACCAGGGGCAGAGCTGGCAAACAGGACACGGCATGTCAGCCAGGGTGTGGTGAGGCAGTTTTCACAGGAGGACATGCAGGAGGGAGGATGCTTCTTTGGCAAGAGGCATTCCACTGGCCAAGAGGAGAGACTTGCCCCAGTATCTGTTGGAGGTTCCTGGAATGCATTGAGGATACCTTCCTATTCTATGTGATAGAGGAGCCAATGAGGAGAGGTGCTATGCTCTGTTCTCACCAAAGAGGAGCTGTGGGGAATGTGCAGCTGGTTACAGCTGCTGTAACCATGAAATGGCAGAATTCAAGATGCTGCAGACAGTGGGGAGGGTGCACAGCAAACTTGTTACCCTGGACTTCAGAACAGCAAACTTTGGCCTCTCCAGGAGCCTACTTGATAGAATAGCATGGAACAAAGCCCTGGAGGGAAGAGGAGCCCAAGCAAGCTGGTTGATATTCAGGGATCATCTCCACCAAGTTCAGGAGTGATGCATCCCAACAAAGAGGAAGACAGGCTAAATGACCAGGAGGTTCGTGGAGGGGAAAAAGGTCTCCTGGACAAACACAAAAAGCAAGCCTGCAGAAGGTAGAAGCAGGGACATGTAGTCTGGGAGGAATATAAAGAGATTTTCTGAACAGCCAGGGATCAGGTTAGGAAAGCTAAAGCCCCGACAGATTTTAACCTGGCCACATGAGTCAATGGCAAGAAGCAAAGCTCCTGTGGGTTACGCCTGTGATAAAATGAAGACTAGGGAAAATACAGCCCCACTTCATAATGGGAAATGGGAGACCTGGTTTTCTGGGATTTGGAGAAGGTAGAAGTGCTCAACAGCTTTTTTGTCTCAGTCTTCACTGGCAAGTGCTCCAGCCACACTGCCTGAGACACACACAGAAGGCAAAGGTAGGGACTGAGAGAATGAAGAACCACCTGCTGTAGGAGAAGATCAGGTCTGAGAGCATCTAAGAAACAAGACAGTGCACAAATCCACAGAACCTGATAAGACAAATCTGTGGGTCCTGAGGGAACTGGTGGAGGAAGTGGCTAAGGTGCTGTCCATATTTGAGAAGTCATGGCAGTTTGGTGGATTTCCCAGTGACTGGTAATTACCCCTTCAAAAATAGGGGTTAACTCTTCAGAAACAGGGTGGTCAGGCACTGGAACAAGTTGCTCAGAAAAGTTGTGGATGCCTCATACCTGGAAGTGTTCAAAGCCAGGTTGGATGGGATTTTGTGCATCCTGGTCTAGTGGAAGGTATCCCTGGGCAGGAGGATGATAACTAGGTGATATTTGAATTCTCTTCCAAATCAAACAATTCTGTGCTTCAGTGATAAGAAGATTGCTAAGACAAGGATCAGGATTTTTTTTAATAATTGTAAGTTACTATAAGTGAAGGAAAGCTGTAGTAAGGAATTTGTTCCTGGGGGGTGAAGAAAGGCTAGAAAAAATCTTTTACTAGTCATGAAGGCAGAAACTTACCGTCTTTCAGTTCTTCCTCTCCTCAGCTGTTTGTTCACTGAAAATTTTGTTTAACAAGGAAAAAAGGGTTTTTCTTCTGCTGTGACTTCAAACCACAAGAAGCTATAGAGAAGGGTCTTCTGCATGATTTTACTTTCTTGATAGCAAAGATTTTTAAACCTCTATTCATGCATAATTTAAGGATTTCAGGCAAACAATTCCGTTCTTCTTTGAAAAGTTACAATATGGAACACAGCTAAATACAAAGGTTTTCTAAAGTTGTTTTCCAGTATCTCTTAAATACTTACAACTCCATGAAAAATTCTGCAGTCTTTATTTGGTAGTTCACAGAAATTATATAGGCTAGTGTAAGTGTTAACTGTGGAGCATGTGTATGTCCTGCTACAGTTGTCTTATTATTCAAATAGACAATTGTGGGAGGAGAAAGGGATATTTTTTAACTCACACATGGAAGGTATGACCAAGATCTTAGAATGTGATCCAGAGATTGACTTGCATCTACTTTTGCTTTGGAGTGTTCCCATTCATTTTACTGTTATGGTGATAGTTATGAAAAACACTATATAACTTGACATTCCATTTGATCAGGGGAGTATAATCTGACAGTATTTGATAACACCTCCTTTGCGTTATCAGCCACCTACAGATTTTGAAGAACTTACTGACATAGTAAGTATATTAACAGCTTTTTGTTTTAAGTAACTTCTAATGACTCACCCATTAGAACATGTAAGCACAATCACAATTCAAGAGATGTCTAACATCCCATGACAGCACAGCTAATCAATATAAAAGCAGCTGAGACAACACAGCTCTGGCTCTGTAGTAAACTCCATCCTTTAGGTGTACAGGTCCCCTGTAAACAGTTGGACATCATATTTTCACTTCTAATTAAATGTAAAACATTGTGACCCGATTGTAAACATCTCAAATACTGACATTTCTTTCTCTTAGAAAATATCTGTTTTGAAAATTTATTCTGTATGATTCTTCTTGCACAGTTATAAAGATCACAATTGTATTAAAAAAAACCCCACACAAATAATCCATTCTATTTTTAGGTCTATATATACATATTAATAAAATTTTTGGATTAAACGTTTCTTGCCATCATAAACTGGACAATCCCTAAAGATTCTAGTCTAATACTAAAATGTGAAAAATAAAAAACCTGATAAAATATAATCAAGAGATTGTTTTTGTGAGAAAGTCATGACTTGTTTATCTTTCAGTCTGTCCTCACCTTCTTACAGCTCTCATTCTATCTGCATATATTTCTTTCTCTGATTTTTGGTTGAAAGGAAGCTTTTGGATATCTTTTGGTTGCTGTGACATTCAATAGTAAATATTTCAAGGTGGTTGTAGGAGCTATAAATGAGACTTTGATATACTTCCTTCTTGTATTGCAACTTTGTAGTAATATCTGTTTTCAGGAACGGGATAAAGGCTTGTTTTTAAAAGAAGTGTCTGAATGTTTATTGCTTCTGCTATAAATGACTGGTCAAATCTATGTGTTGCTGTGCCCAACAGAGTTTGAATGCATCAGGGTAAACCTGGCCTGTGCATTTACATAGAACCAGAGGCTGGCCCATCAGGAGCCTCAATTTCTTAAAAAGTTGCCTAACAGATCAAATGCTTAACATTAAGGAGCAGCATAAATAGGGCTTGATCTATGTGCTGGAATGCTTCCTAAAGTTTAGACAGAATCATGGAGGTTAAACCAAGAGTACCATAACTTTCCCTTACAAATACTCAGAAATGGAGATTACAAATAATTTAAACACCTAACTTCTATTTAATCATGGTAGTACTATGGACTCCAGAGTGCCATAATGACTGGAGCTTTGTAAAACCATCTACATTTAAAAATGGGTCATGAAGGTGGCTGTGATTCCTCTAATGTATAGAATTACCTGTTTAGATAAAATTCTGCAGATTGCAGGATTGAATTAATGAATGTCCTCTTTCTCAAGAGAAAGACGAAGGAGAGAGAGAGGAAGGCAAGCCATGGGAATGTTTTCTTCCACTTGAATACAGTTAATGAAGGTGAACAAAGTTAATAAAGATTAATATCCTTAAGCTTGAAAAATTGATTTTGATGTCAGAGACCGTGGATATGTTCACTCATCAAAGTTTAGCAACCTAAATTCAGGAACTTGAAGCAAGATGCCTATGCCCTTTCTAAAATGAATAGCTATAGAGTAGCCTTTGAAATGGTTGAATGATTTGAAGAAGAAATCTCACACAGGGAGGACACCTGTGTAATATTATGAAGGAGTTTAATTTTTTTGGGGCTCTTATTTCAAGTGGTTAAAGCTGACTGTGTGTGTATCCTTTCTTTCCACTACATATTACATTCTGATCTCATATTCTGTATGTTGGTCATATAACTTGAACTGTGACTGTAATGAAATGATTCTTCCCCTGAGGAAAACAGAAGACCTTCATCTCCTCTGTAGACATTAATCTTTGCTGTGTTATGCATGGCCACACTTTCTTCAAAGTGCACTATGTTAGTGTACATCATTCAAAGCCCTGCAAGGAATTAATAGTCCTCTTAAGCAAAGCACTTAATTCCTCTACTTTATTTGCAGCTAGGGTAGTCCAAAAGAACAAATAAGATCTACCTCCTTAAACTGAGGGTAATAAGTGCCTTAGTTACTTAAAAGTTACTTTAGAATTTTAAAACTTGTTTGTTTCTGTTTAAGATCATTGGAAGATTATTTGGTGTAGATTCTGTCAGCTAAGTATTAAATTATATTTAAAGCATGACACTTCAGATATGCTTATGACAGAATTAAAAGTCATGGGAAAGTAAAAATAAAAATTATTCACTATCTATCTAAATATTTCACAGATCTCATATATTGAATGATAATAGTAATACTTAAAAGTTCATAAGAAGGTTGCTGTGAATAATTCAGCACCTCTGGGAAAATAGTTTGGGAATAAATATTTGGAAATGTTATATTAACATGTGAACAGGATTTCATATGGAAATGGGTGTGTTTGGGATTTTCTCCATTTGGAAATTAGACTTTGCAAAGCCAAAGTCCTTTAATGCCTTTTTTTGGACAAAAGATATCATAACAATGTACAATAAAATAGGATAACAATATTTAAAGTACAAAGAAAGATAGCTTCTGTATAAAAAATGGAAGGAGAAAAATTATTCAACGAAGCAGTGTATCCTTGTTCTTTCAAGTAGCTGTTTGAAAAAGAAAGGGTGGTTTGAAAATTGCTAGTTTTATTCTCACACTATTCCATATAAATACAACTTGAATAAATAACTTGACCTCCAAGACCTGAAGTGTTTAGATGTGTTCAGGTAACCTAGAAATATATTAAGAAATATTTGTCTCCAAACATTTGGAAAAATATGTATTTGTAAGTAAACAGCAAATGACAGTATATAACAAACTAATACCTGAAACTCTGCTTGTATACATTACCATAATATTTTTTTCACATACAAAGATAAAAAGCTCTTATAGACCTGTTTGTATTGCAGAATATCTAAAGAAATACATGTTTTTTAAATACTTTAAAACTTGTGACTACTGTTATATGATAGTTTTTGTAGACAAAATCTATGAAATATTCTCCAGTAGATAAATAAATAGAATGTGGGGATTTTAGTGTTATGATCTGGTTTAAATTTATAGGGTTTTCCCCCCCTCAGAGTTTATTGTACAGCAAGTAAAAACTCTCTAATTCATAAAATGATGGTTATAACATGAAGCCTTTTCTTTCTTTTTTTTTAAGAAGAATAGTTGGGCTATATAAAGATTCAGGCCCAAGGATCATTTTGAGTAGAAACAACCCACCGTTTACTATCTTACCGTACCTGGCATCTGAGCTAAGCGTATTAGTTCACAGAAAGCTAAATAGCCTAAGCTGATTAATACGTTTTTGTAAACCTTTGTCTCAGCTTTGTGGAGCTCTGATCATGAAAATAGAATCCGTAGTCTGCATAACCATAGTATTTCCCTTCTCTAACTTCTCTTTTAGACTCATTATCTGAATATCCACCAGTAAACAACATACCAGTAGGGGACTTTAGTACTATCAGTCCCCAGGATCATGCTCTTTGCAGTACAATTGCCCAAAGTTTCTCAGTGATGTTGCCAGGCACTGTCTTACTTGGAAAAACATAGCTCAACTTTAGCACTTAAGGATACTAAAACAGTGAACCATCCTTGTGGATAGAGTGCCCAGATCAAGTGGTATGAAGTGGGTTTATTTAGTTCATTTATTTTGACTTTTTCTTTGGCAATGGGAAAAAGATCATTGTAAACTTTTAAATGTGAGTAAAATTAGCTTCTGTTCTGGGCTGTAGATATGCTGTTCATCAGCCTGTTAATCGGTTTTTAGGGGTTTTTTAAGCCTGATAGAATTGCCCTAGTGTTGGCTCAGAGATCAAACAAAAGAGGCATTACTCCCACTTTGTGTTCCAAGGCCTCACATGTTCAATCAATTTTTCCTTTCAGTTTATAGAAGCTTTTGGAACAGGGCTCTCTCTGTATTTGTAATGCAACACACATTTCATGTTACAGGGTGGATTAGGCAGAAACCAAGTCATTCAGTTGCTACTCAAGTCAGTAGAGGATCACAGAACTGCAGAATCAATTAGGCTGGAAAGGACCTCTGAGATCATCAAGTCCGACCTATGACCAAACACCACTTTGTCCACTAGACCATGGCACTAAGTTCTACATCAGTCATTCCTTGAATACCTTCAGGGACAGTGACTCTTCCACCTCCCTGGGCAGACACTATAACTAACCACCCTTCCTGTGAAGAATTTCTTCCTGAAGAAGAGAAATATGGTCTCTGGAATCCAACATCTTTTGGAGTAATCTCTCAACTAGATGAGCTTTAGTCTTTGGATTGCTTGGTAAACATGAGCATATCTAACATGCATTTGCTCTTGTGCTTATTAAAACAAATGAAACTTCAAAATGTCTTTTTTTTTTTTTTTAAGGAGAAACTCTGGTCTGCTTCATTATGATAATTAGTCCTCTGACATGAAATTAATTATTGGAACCAACACTGAGGAAAGTGAAATGGTCATCAACAGGAAGCATTTAATTTACAAACCAGTGTAATGAATAATATAAATTTTAAAACACAAATTAAAATATAATTATTTATATACAATTAGTTAACTTTGTATTAAAAAAATAAACAGTCATATAAAGAGAGCATGAACAGGAACAAACGCTGACTTGATAACCTACTGCTACATTACGTGCATGGCCATTGAACTGCTCCTTCATTTTTTCCTTTTCTTTTTTCTCCAAGAAAAAACTGGAAATTAGGGGTGTTTACCTGTATGTTATTTTTTTTCTTTCTGTTTGTGGAATCTCTTCAACTGAAGTAAAAAAACATTGAACACTGGCTGGTGAGTAAACTGGTATCCATAGGAAAGGGCTAAAGGTATTTTTCAAATGTTCCCTTGGCTCAAGAGCAAATGGGAATAAAAGTTGTTGTTGCCATTGAAACATGATCATGCAAAAAATGCTATTGCTAAGAAATCTGCTATATAAATGAACTAACAAACAATAGGTGTTTAATTGGTTTTTGATAATTTATGCTAGTGCATATTTTGCAACTTTATGGAGAGATCTCATAATAATGGCATTGAAAGATGTAAGCTAAGTATTATCTATATTTTCCATGCCAGGGAACACAGAAAAGAATTCTATTATAAAAACTCCGGGAAACACAAATTATCCTTTTCTATTTTTAAAGCAAATTAGAGTTTGGTATATTTAAGATGTGTAGTGCCTTTAAAATGTGAAGGAAGCAATCTCATTATCATGCTTGTCCTGTTATCAGTGTTTTTCATGTTTTGGTGAGTACATTACTGAAAATATTACATTACTGAAAATATATTGCAATAAAAAATTGCAAACAAGATGACTAGTACTGCAAGCTGTTATATTTTGCTCTATTGCTATAGAAAGCTGCTGTGCCACTTTAATATGGTTTGGTGGTTGTAAGGTACAGAACGGTTGTTGAAATGGACAGGTCCTTATATAAATGGCAGTGAAAAGCAAATGCTTTTCCTTTACTCATCTCTGGAACTATCCTACAAAACTGCTTTAAATATTTGGATGGCTTTGTCAACACTTAATGAATTCTGGCCATCATAAATCTCAGATGCCCTTCCTGAGTAAAACCCCAAATTATCACAGTTTCATAGCCTAAGCTGCCCTTGCCATATGGCGAGTGCAAATGTTTCTAAAGCAGCAAATGTTCTGTCAAGAGTTCCCAGTGATGTTTTGATTGGATTGCTCTATTATCTGAACAAGTCTGCCAAAAGAAAGCACCTGCACAATGAAAAGTGTGCAGAACCTGCCAGTCTGTAGCAAGGGAAGGAAAGTGAAGCTTGTAGTGACAAGTTAGCTGTCATCAGAAGATATGCTGCATAGGTTACAATAGATTCTACAGCACACCTGATCTCACAAAATATCTCTCGCAAAAGAAAAAAGGTGGGGAGCATGAGTGTGTGAAAGAACTAACCTAGCTCCATTAAACTTCTGCCCCTGAAGGTGCCAAGTCGTAGCTTAATGTGCTGTAACAGCTTACAAAACAATGAACTCCTCAGTGGCTGCTTAGCCAGACCTTTCCAGAGAGGTTATCAAACAATAACTCCAGAGAGGGTAGATATGTTCCTTTTCCATATTCAGTTTTGCTTCAGTTCTAAGATGCCAATGCTTTATGCAGATTTTTATTCTCTTGGACAATCTGGCCTGGAGCGTATCATTCACTTGTTATAATTGATAGCTGAATATGCAAATGCATTAAAGAACTGACAGAAGTAAAATTATTTTTGCTTTTCTGAGAAGGAATACTTAATGAGATCCCTTTGCTATAGTCTACTTTTCTGGACTGTATATCATCTTTAGGTAGATTAAAATTATATTTTGCACCAAAAAAAGTTTTACATGAACATGTGACAACTATTATCAGTTATGTATGCAGGTTTACAGGTCATTACCATTTGTGTCACTGAGAAAGATATGTAACTATACTGCACCTGTTGTTCTCAAGAAACAATAAAATTCAATCTTACCTAGTAGCCAGAAGTGTGTGAAGTGTTACCAGGACATGATCTCTGTGCAAATCCCTTGACTGGGCCTTTGTATTCTAAATTTTGCTCTGTACTCTGTCCTGGAACTGAGGGAAGTGGTGCAGCGAGGGAATTGTAGATCAGCTCAGGGGAACAGAAATAGACCCTGTCAGATGGAGAAAAAAAAAAAAAAAAGCAATTGGATGGTGGGAATAGGGTGGGGGTGGGGAGATTTCTCTTCCAGTAAGGTAGATTAGACTTGACTGGGAGTACAGTAAAAATCCAGGAGGGAAAAAAAATGGGGGAGATAGATGGCATTAACAGTTTTATGAGGACCTTTTGGGACAGATTTTTTATTTTATCCCCACTGTTGAAAAGGATCAATTCATCTGTTAATGGATTTAAAAATTCCAGTTTAAGGTCAATAAAATTTAATTGTCCTTCCAGACATACCTTTGCATATTGCAGCTCAAATTTTTTTCCCACAATAAAATTTCACCAAAAATAAAAGGGAGAACTGGAGTATAATAAAAGTTAGTTGCCTCAGTAAAACATTCTCTTAGCACACCTGATCTCCTACCTCTCACAGGGTCAGTGCAGCTGTTACACAGACACTCATCAAATGTCAGTTGTGTAGATGTTTTGAAAGACTTATGTTCTAGACCATGCTGTAACAAACCTTGTCAAACATGGCATCAGCCTTGGGACTTGCAATAATGTTCTAGCCCTCAGTAAAACATTCTGTTAAATAAGCTAGTTCAAAATTCCTGGAGGATGTGCCTTACTCTTTAAAATTCCAACTTGGAGTAGAAGCAAATGTGAGAAAAATTTATGTTGTCTTTGGCGATCTGTCTGATAGAGGCAGAATGATCTTGCTACCAGCATTTCCAGAACTCATGGAGTGTTGAAATAATATGCTCACTTTCTCTTTCCCAAAGTATGCTTTGGGTATTTAAAGACCATCCATCTTGACTTTTCTTTGTTCTACTCTGTGCATCCTTTCATAATTCACCTGAGTCTGAAGCTGACAAACTAGGAGAAAAGGCACAATGCTGTATTGCAAAACCTTCTTTTACATTGTCTCATCAGTCCACATTCACCTGATGGTTTTCTTCTTTTCTCTCTTAGTTTACTACTATCCAAACCAAATCGTAATCTAACATGGCACTAATGCAAGGTTGTTCATTCTCACATCAGTGATGTATCCTGTACTCTGTAATTATTTTCCGTAAGCTTTTATGCACTTTTAAAATTGTATTTTTTTCTTCATGGATGCCAAGTATGATTTAGGCTTTTCAGAGTGCTTAAGACAGTAGAACTGAATATTATTTGGGTCTTAACCCTATTTAATATTGGAATTCATAACTGTTTTCTTCCTTCCTTTTCATTATTGCCCTACGTAAAGTAAGAAATTTTGTAAAATAAAAGGGTTCAGAAATAGGGGGAAAAGAGTTCTGTGATTACAATGTCTTGAATGCTGAGAACATACAAGCAGATATCTAAAGACCATCTCTAAAGACTACATGGAGTAACTCTCAGTTATCACTGCATAACTTCACACTACTGATATGAATGATAGGAATACAATTGGTAGGAATACTTATCAAAAAAAAACCTACTAAGATTATCCCTTTTTCTGAACGATCAATTTGAAAAGCAGCAAACTTAACAGTGATTGAAGGAAATGGATTATATTACCTTTTAAAATCTGCTGTCATTTAACTTTCAGGCATTTGATAGAGGTTTTTCTTTAGTTGCATATGTTGGGGGCAGTGGGGAGAATATATGCACCATGATCTGGTAGGTAACATGAGTACCTGCATTATAAGAAAGAAAATACCTCTGACAAGGTAAATGAATTTACTTATTTGGTAGTCATGACATTTTCCATGAAGCAATAGAAATTAGCCACTGGATTGATAAAACTGATTTTTTTTCTTGTATGAATGCCCACATATGAAATATAGCTTGTTTTGTTTATACATGGGTACTAATTTTAATGACATGGAATTAATATTAAAACTGGTCTAGGTAAAAAGACTGTAACTCTTATAAGTCACTGCACCACAGGCACTTCTTAATGTATGTTTTGAAAAGTGCTTAAAGCAGTTAGGTTATAAACCAAATAAACATTTCACTTGGAACTGTTACTGGCATATCACAAAACCAGTACACCTGCATGACAAGCACCGTATCCTAGTGATGCCAAAGTAAGGAAGAAATCTAGGCACCTGGTGACTGGCCATTTTGTTGCTAGACTTAGACATATTCATCAACCAGCAGGTTTATACTGGATCCATCAAGTAAAAAAAATAAATTTTAGGATGCTTTTTCTAAAAATCACAGGCAACTTGCCGTGCTTGTTTTTTGTGAGAACAATATGCAGAAAAAGAAAAAGGTTATTTCATTCTCTGACTCCTTAATTCTATTATATCCTAAAACTCATTGTGTGCTTCAAAAATAAATTAACTCGAGATGTTATTCCGCTCTCCATCTGCTGCATTCCTTTAAATGTATTACTTCCACTCCTAGATTGGTTTAAGTGATTTTTTTCCCTATCAAACCCATAGGCATATTTTCTTTTTTTTTTTTTTTAACACCTCTGTTCCAGAAATTGCCTCATAAACCATGTGACTCTCTAGTTTACTCTTTTTTTCCCTCGCATGAAAAGCAGCCAGTAAAATGCAGCTAATGGCTGTTTTATAATTACGCTGCTGTAGCTTCTGTAACAGCATGCTTCATGTTTTCCATCTGTGGTCTGCGTCTCACTCGCAGAAGAGCGTGTGTGATTGTAGAGCAATTGATCAGAGTACCGTTGCATCGTTGCCCCTTGATACCGAGAGGCAGAAAATGGCAGAAGAGGCTACTTGGGATAACCAGATCTTGGGTCTGAATTCAGCTGATTTCCTCACTCATAGATGTTCCCTTCCAAAGCCTTTCTGCTTTAGCTCGATTGGCTGATGCTGCTCCTCAAGATTTCCACAGCAATATTAGCCATGCTAAATAAAAGATGTAAAATGTCTATATAGCACAGAATGTTTCCTGTCTGCTCTTCCTGGTGTAAGTACAGCTTTATGATCAGTGAAGGAGTAGAATAAACTTGTGTATATTTCTCCCAAGTATTAAACGAATCTTGAATTAGTAGCATAGCTAAATATTTATGGTAAACTAATAAATCACAATTATACCTGGTTGATAGGAGCTTAAGGAAAAAAACATTAAGTTTCACTGGTTACAAAATGGGGATGGGTCAGAAAAACTGCAGCACTTTTCCTAAATTTTTGAATACTCTAAGATATAATAACACTGTCCAACTTTGAAATCATTATACACATTTTTATTCAAATACATGGAAGTCAACCATGCTTTCATTGGATTAAGGATAGTCTGTCTGAGACTTTGTCCAGTAGGCCAAAGAAGTTGTTATAATTTCTTTAAATATATGATTTGAGACTGGGGAAACCATTTATTCTTGCATCTGTTTTTCTCTTGTGAAATACATGTAGTACTTTTATATCCTAAAGACTTTTTATTATATGCAATTTACATTTTTGAAATTGTTTGGCATCCTTAAATTAAGATTTATTAAGAAATGCAGAAATTAACAAATCTTCAAGATAGATACATGTGCAGTTGAACAGATGTCTGTCTTGATACCTTTATGCTGCTCTAATACTGCCTTCATAAAGACAAAAATTGAACAGCTGTTGAGTTTTCAAATGAATATAGTGAAATTGAGCATTCATGTCATGCTGATAGCGATCCTAAAAACAAAAAAGACCAACTTCATGCCAGTGCTCCAATATTTAGTACAATTAGTCTTAGGAAGTCCTATGTAACTGGTTTGTCTAACTGTGTTAGCTGAGGTTTTGAGCTTTGAATATCTGATTCAAGTCTTACCTCCTTTGCAGAAAAGCCCATCACTTTCAGAAATCTGTTTCATGTTTTTCACTGCTTGCTGTACATGGGTGCGCTGGTTTTGTCTAGGGTAGAATTCAATTCTTCACAGTAGCTGGTATGGGGATGTATCTTGGATTTGTGTTGAAAACGGGGTTGACAACACGGGGATGCTTCTACTATAGCTGACCAGGGTTTGCCCGGAGCCAAGGGCCTTTCTGCCCCTCACCCCAGCCCCCAACCAGCAAGGAGACTGGGGCTGCACACGAACAGGGAACAGGAGAAGGCTGGGACAGCTGACCAACTGACCAAAGGGATATTCCATACCACAGGGTGTCATGCATAAGGGAGGAAGAAGGAAGGGAGGGCACACATTCGGAGTGATGATGTTTGTCTTCCCAAGTCATCATAATATGGGATGGAGCCCTGCTTTCCTGAAGATGGCTGAACACCTGCCTACTGAACACAACATCATGGGAAGTGGTGAACAATTTCCTAGTTTTGCTTTGCTTGTGCGTGAAGGTTTTACTTTGCCTATTAAACTGTCTTTATGTCAACCCACGAAACTTTTCCTATTTCCTCCCCCATTCCACAAAGGGAGAATGAGTGAGAGGCTGTGTGGGGCTTAGCTGCCTGCTGGGCTTAAACTATGACAATGGCTTATGAGATTCAGAGGTTTCTAGATGAGTTACAAAGGAGACTGGGACACAAAGATCCTATCTGAAACACATACACTATTCAAGTTTTCTTTAGTCTGTGTCTGTATTTTCTAAATCAGAGTGAGAAACACTCTATAACTGTAAAGGGCAGAAATCTAATCTGATTTGAATCATATCTTGTCCTGCACAGACTGTACATCCTAAGGGCTGATTCGCCATTTTTTGTATCAACCAGACCAATTTTCTGAGAAAAGTGGCTGCTATTGTCCTATTCTCTTCTCACTTTGCCTGGGATGTTCTGTATCTCACTGATATATAATGAATCCCAAAGCATCCTCCCCAAAAGAGAAAATAATGGGAATTTTCAATCTTCTTCTTTTGGGAAAGAGGGTTCCTTGTTCAAACAGCAAGTGAACTTAGAAGCAGCAATGATTCTTTTTCAATTTATCCTAACAACACTTACTTTCCTCAAGGGAAATGAGTTCCAACATGGAAGGTGAATACTGTAGGTAAGGAATGGAGGCATCAAGAAATTATTCATTATCACCTTAGATTCTAATTTCTAAAAAGCCACATGTTTGGCTATTAAACCTTTATAAACATTGAGCTACTGTGTATGAGGAGGTGGAAAGAAACCAAGAGATGTTAGCTGTCACTGAGATGTAGGAAAGAATATAGTAACATAGAAAAAACCTTCATCTTTAGTGACAAAATGATTCAGTTCTCTGAAACAGTAATCTAAGTGTAATGGTGACCTTTCATCATAGTTTTATTTTATTTTAATCTATTTTCAAAAACTATATTTATAAGTTTAATGATGTATTTGTTGTTTCTAATTTTCATAAAATGTAAAAATATACACATAAATCATTTATTTCTTTATTTACTACATAGGCCACTAATTAGGCAGTTAATTAAGTCCAGTAATTAAGGTAGTTTAGTCAAGGTATTTTTAAAGGCACTTCACTCTGTTTAGATTAACATCTGTCTCGTTCAAGGACTCTATTTCAAATGAAATCCAAAGTATGTGACTTCTGCTGCAGATGGTAACCACAGGTATTTTCTCCTTCTTTGATTCTGAGAAATAACTCTTCTCCTACCCATCCCTGTCTAATAATTCCTTCCAAACTCTTCTCAAACATAACGTCTGAAAATGAGAATATTTG
Source organism: Machaerirhynchus nigripectus (assembly GCA_013397975.1). Lineage (NCBI taxonomy): Eukaryota > Metazoa > Chordata > Aves > Passeriformes > Dicruridae > Machaerirhynchus > Machaerirhynchus nigripectus. The sequence continues at coordinate 305,324 of VZRQ01011263.1, read as the reverse complement.
CTTTCTAAAGTTTCACTGCCAAAAATGTGGTAATTCCCAGTGTGTGTAAGAGTAGATCACTTTTTCTCAAATTAGATGGGTGTGAAAAAGTTAGTAGCTAAAAGCTATGCAGCTGATTAAGTTATCAGTAAATGTTATGAAAATATTGCATTTTGTTAGGAAAATATATTAGCATTTCTAGATATACTTTTGATACTGTGAAAACTAGGAATAGCTTATTGAACAAAAATAGAAAAGTACTCCATCTAACTGATTCATATTCCATTACAACACATGGAAAATTGGATATTCTGGGTACTTGCCATGCCATAGTAGGGTCTACCATACTAGAGTGGAAATAAAGCTTGCATTTCCTGAGTCCTCTCTCTCGGTTCAGTGGAAGGAAATAGTTCCTATTCTACAATTTAAGAAATCAGTTCATGCTGTTGAGTAAACTTACTCACTCTGCTAAAATTCAGAAATACTTCACATTAGTTGAGGCTGAGTTTCATGCAGTCAAACTACATGTCAGTAATTACATGATTTGCATTAACTTATCTCCAATTGTCCTTGATATTAATTGATCTATTTATACACATATAAAAACTATTATGAGAAGTTACTATTTAGGTCATTTAGGCAAAAGCTTTCCATCTCCAGATTGACATTTAAAAGCCAGAGTTAGGAATTTAATGTCTCAGTATGATAGATTTGTATACCTATATAAAGCTCTGGCATCTGTGATGAGAAACCATGCAGGACCCTATTAGTAGTTTTTTAATACCCTCCTGAACCTAGATGTCTCACAATAATTAGGAAGCAGGTGGAAAGCCAATTTTCACTCCATTTGCTTTTGGACCAGGTAGAAAAATAATAAATCCAATCTTAATATAACAGGGAAAGTAAAATTCTAAGTGGTGGGGCAAATCCAGACTTTCTGCAGGACTTAAGAATCATGGAGGATGACTTGCAATTTTCCTATGCTTCTGTCTCTAGTTGAGCATAACAGCCAATTGTCTTGAAACAAAGCAAAAATACTGGAGGAAAACTAAGTACTCATCCAATTTCAAGTGCTCAGTCCTAAATTATACCAAGATTCTGTGAAGGAGAATGAAAAACATCCTGTGTCCAAATCATAATCTCCAAGAAACTGTGAGATGAAATCCAGATACAGGAAGTAGATAATATCCTGCTGCAGTGAATTGAGAGGCACAGAAAGGAGCTGTAGAGGTGGAAAAGAGAAGGAAAAGGTGAAACACTCCTAATTACTGAGATGTCTTCCAGATGTCATCTCTCATAGCAACTTCCACTGGAGTAGTGGAGGGGAGAAGTGCAGCAGCTGAGGAGCTATGATACTGATGGAACCACCACCACTAGCTATGGCAATTAAATTGTGAAGGAAATGGAATGACATATTCCATAAAAAGTTGTAGGTAGTTGGGATGGCGAATTTGCACAACTAATACTTTTTTCATAAGACAATATCAAGAATGTTTCATACACCATTCTCCTACCAATATATTGGTTTTTAAGTACTGCATGGCCTCTTTCCCCATCCCCAGAGAATAAATTTGCATCCACACACAACCAGCATGGAAAAATACGAGTGCCTTGTCCTAAACTGACTCAAAATGTGCAATAATCATGCAAAGGAGAATTTTTCATCCAGAGAATGAAATTCTTTGTAGCAGAGGTGATCAGAAAATCCCATGTTTAGGAATTTTTAAACAGCTGAAACAGACGGGATTATCACAGTGGTTTAAGAGAGGATGAGAAGAGAGAACATAGGCAGAGAACATAGGCAAAGAACATTTCAAATCCTGTCAAACAGAACAATAAACAGCCAGTAATTCATAGGTTGAGGAAATTTTATTGTGAAGAAATTATTTTCAAAGCTTTCAAAATGGAAAACTTGTCCAACAAAATATCATTTCTCTAGTGCCAGTCTGAAGAGTGCTTAAATGGACTATTTTCCATTAACAGAGCTTATAGTTATTGTTACAGAAAAATAAACATTAATTGTTGGCAGACGTAGGAATTTTAGAAATCTCTTGTGTAGCCCTGAATTTCCCAAAAAATACTGTTTTTCTTAGAAGTTACACCACTTTCTGTATTGTAGTAGTTAATAAGTCCCCCTATGGATGGTGAATGTTTTTAGCCTTTCTCTGCATAGTTTTGTGACCAAACCTCCCACACAACCAGCAGATCTTTTCACAACCAAAGGAAGGGAGCAAGTGAAGTCCATAAATCAACAAGCATTTTGGGCTGCAGCTGTGTGCAACACCTCCATTTGAAGTTTTAATCTTCCATTGATTTGTTTTCTTCCATCAGTAAATGAAAATTTTGTTGGTTTTATGTCACTGAGGAAAATTTTAGTTACCTTCCATGTCATTTTATGTTTTATTGTAGCACTTTAAATTAAATATAAAGGTCACACAGTAATTCTGTAGACAAATCCCATATGAAGCAATCATAAAGACCATTAAGCATGACAGGAATGCCCACCCCACAAAGAAATAAATTCAAGCTGACTGAAAGATATTGATGTTAAAGCAAAACCCCTTTGCAACAGAAGTTGTCAAAATGTCTGACATGCCCACTGTCAGCATCATCCTTTTGAACTAAATCAAACAAAAAAGCATTGAAAACTCTATTTAGAGTCCCCTGTAAAAGTTTTTGACAGATTTTCTTCCCAGTAAAAGGAAAACCATGGCTAAATTAAGCAGATATTCCTCTTAACATATGCAGACAAAAATGGGCAGCATTAGTGGTTTTTGAGTTCTTAAGAAAAAAAAAAAAAAATTGAATACTTATCGGCTGTGGAAGTGAGTATGTGACAAAGCAATCACAGAGTTACTGAAAGAGCAGTTACTGGAGGGTATTCATCACTGAGGGAAAGAAACCAAAATTAGTTGTAAGAAATGTATTTTTTTTTCCTAAGGCCATTTTGTAGGAAAGGATAACCACATATCTATTTGGATGCATAGATGGATAAATATATCCCAGTTTCTATGACTATAAACATGTATGAAAAATAAAAAATATTGTAACATAATAACAATAAATAATAAATAACAGTTTAAACAATTTCATAGTTATTCTTAATTAAAACAGCTATTCTGATTCCAAGAGCATCTTCAAATAAACAATTGGAAATATATTTGTTTCTATATATTTTCTTTGAATGCTATGCATTTCATGTCATTATATTTACAAGTGTCAAAATTAACGAAAGTTGATCATTATGGAAGTAGGCTGTTAAAGAACATACACAATGAAAAAATGTTTAGATTTTTAAAAATGTATTTATTTATTTGTTTGTTTAATTCATACACTAAAGATTTGGGTTCTAATTTCTTTGGGTTTAGGAGGGAACAACCTTTGGTTTTGCGTAGTGACATACACTGGGAATTAGAAGACTGATTTCTGTTCCATGCCTTTGTTCCCTAATGTCACAAACTACTGTGAAATCTAGGTAAACTTTGCCTTAAAGAATGGGTTTATCGTCTTTCTTCAGTTTGTCTTGTTTATTTAAATTAAAAAAAAAGTACATTCTACTGGTTGCCTTTTATTTTACAATTGTTTACCTATTACTCTAGTCTTGGAGCTTTTAGATGTTACTGGAATACAGATTTTTTTTTCCTGAAATGTATTCTGCCATTCTTGAAAAAAGAGTTTTGAGATAATTTTAGGTCTCTCCCTTGAAGAGTAACTATGGAGGTGCCTGTAAAATAAAAGTAAGTATATAATGGACAAAACTTAACTTGCTAATAGAAGTACCTGAGTTTAATTGGTGCTTAAGTGTTCATTGATTCCTGGCATTCTGTCCTCAAACCACAAGACTTACTGAGTCACACTACAGCTTATTTGAAGGCAGCAGAAACCTAATTCACTAAAGCCTAATTCTAAATGATTAACTTGTTTGTCAACCTTATGGCAGACCTAGCATCAACAGTGTTCTGTTTTATAACACCAAATAGTGCAGGTTGAGTAGATTATAGTCATCAGCTAAACTGCATTTATAGCTATTCTGTTTTACCAAAATAGCATTAAAGTAGCTGGAGTACATTCTCAAATATCTCTCTACCTCTTTACTGTCAGTCCCTCATTTTTCTTCCACAATCACAATATCTCTCTCAAAGACACTGTGTATTCCTTTTCAGTATTGTTAACATATACATTGCTGTATCTATCCTTTTCCTCTAGCTCATCTGTTCTTATTTAACACTCTGACAGCAGTCTTGGGAAAGAAAGAAGAAAACACATTTTGAAGTCACCCTCCCTAGGACTGGGAAGAGCTAAAGGTCTTTAATGGCTGCAGATATGCACTGGTGTGCTCAGTGTTGGCCTGGATACATGAAGGAGATAGGCAAATGAAATGATTGTTCTGGAACTTGAAGGTGTTCAAGCCACTCCATGAACCAGGTGACAAAATGATGTAATGTAGGAGTGAACCATCCAAACCTTATTTCTTTCCATATATACATTTTCACATGCACAGGTAATTTGTATGAATACTTGGCAGCGTTTCTAAGTCTTAGACTACTTGGGTGGAAAAAACAAAGTTGAGTGCAGTGGAGAATTACTGAAAAGAAATAGTTTTACTTATACAGTCGTGTTGGGCTGCTAGATATTTGCAACTTAATTTATCTATCTTTAGAGGAACTTCATGAACTTTCTGTTCCAAGAACTGTGCAAGTTTCCTTCTGAAGTGACTGCTGCATCTCATTGCTCTCAACGGCACTGAAACAAACTGTCACCTTCCAAAAAAAATCCTCTCTCTTCTTATTCCCCCTGAGGAATAAAAGCTAGGAGATATTCAAGCATCTTACACTGCCAGAAGTCACAGTCACATAAATAACAGTGGGCGGTAGAAGCGATTTTGAAGCTTGATAGTCCTTTATGGGGTTTCCCTTTTGGAAAACACCCATGAGTCTCTAATGTTGAACCTTCAAAACACAAGAGAAAACACGTTATTAATCTAAAAAATAACTAAGAAACAAATTAGTTAAAATTAAAAAAAAATTAAAAGAAGTCTTGAAATATTTCAGTGTACAGGTTTTCAGAATGTATGCACTTTGTTGTTTAGGTGGATGAGTCAAGGGAACTGCACAAAACACTGGTTATTCTATAGACGCTGTGTTGTATTTAAAGGATTTATCTGTAAATGGATATGCTTTTTTCAGTGAACACCTTTTTGAATGAAAACAGGTGTATGTTGAAATCTCCCCAGACCTCACAAGAGGGACAGAGTCAGCAGTGCTTTATCTTATTACCTGAATAGTACATCTACATATTTACTATATGGGATGTATTCTGGGTGCCCACTGCAGCACCACCGTTTCACTTGTGGGTTTGGTTTACCTCAGCACACACTTTGGTATGAAACCGCATTTTCAGTCATTGGATCTCTACAGGTGCACGAGTGTATGTAGTGGTTTTTCAAGAGATGCTCTGTGGCCAGGGTGACCAAGGCCTGACGGGGTATTACACTCACATGAATCTTCCCAAGAAGCAATTTGTGATTGGTTTTGTGTGCATCATGGAAGATTGCTCTTAGAGGTTTTCCTTTTTGCTGTTCAGTACTGAAAAATTATGAAGAACCATTTTTAGGACCTAACAGGCTTCCATCTCCAGAACAGAAATTTTTGGTTTTTTTCAAATTCATCTGAGTATTTTCATTTCATTTTTGCCCCGTGGAGTGACAAATACCTTGTCATAACTCAGGAAACTGTAATGTATTAGCACATGACTGCATGGATAAAAAAGTATGTAATATTCTTTTGACAGAAAATATTGAAAGCTTTCATTAAAGATACAGTTAGTGATATTTGTTGATACACCAATGATGACATGTTGGTTTATGTAGCTTGGCATTATATATTCACTTTAGTATAGTTTTCTATTTAATGATCAGGAAAGGGTATTTTCTATATAGGCATTCTTTTGTGCTATGGCTGTATATTTCTTATCTTTTTTTTTACCTGAAGATTTACATGTCTTTTTACCTTACATCTCTTGTTTTCAATTACAAAAAAAAAAATCTACTTCATATAGAAGTTAAAAATTTGGTGATCTGTAATGCATAAGGTTATTGACTTGATGCAAATTGTGTCCTTAGTATTCTTGGGATAGGTGCCTTTAACTTGACTATGTTCAGGGGATATGAAGCATGGTTCTTGCACCAGTAGATCCATGATCAGTACTAATGTGCCATTTGTCAACTTCTGCCCAGAGTGAGTGTTGTACCAAACAAAACCAGACTTGGTGAGCTAGAGACCAACCCAGAGGGCAGCTCTTTCAAAGCTGCTTAGATGATATTCACTGTATTTCCATTCTTTAACATAAGGGAACAACACAGTCTTTTGCATTGACAGTAGCAGGGTGCAGCAGGTAAGGTTTCCCATAGATGCCCAAAACAGGTAAAAGGAATTAGGAATGAAAATAGTCCTAAATTGTGAGAGGACTCTTTTTGCAATCAAACCTCATTTTGGACATACAACTTATGGTATTAAATTAGTTCTATGTGCCAAAGGAAGGTGTTTCTAGTTTACTAGCTTTGACAGTCAAATGACATGGTTTCCTTCTCAAAACTCTCTTTGGAAGGACTTTCTCTTTTTCAAATGTTATAAAAGGCAATGAGACTATGCTGCTGCTGTGGTGATCTTGTCTTATGAAAGCTTTATGTCTCCCTGGCCAGTTGGCCCCGTGCAGCTGACATCAAGAGCTGGCTGTTTCTAAAGCAGACTGGCTGAATCCGTGCTGAATCCTACTAGTGGGACAACTGTGGATGACAAATATGTTTCAGACACCTTTGTGTGTATTCTCCCATCTACTTTTTTAGCATGTGTAACATATACACTTCTCCAATTTGTGCACACATCATGCACTAAAATTGAGCTGCGCCTTGAGTACCACCAGTAATTTGTTACCACTTGTGATAGTTATGACAACATAGCACAGTTTTCTGTTCCTTCTGCTGAGACCTCTGCCTCAGCTACTTTCATTAATCACGTTCCTGATGTGAGAGACATTCCCGCTGTTTCAAGCTGAGGAACCTAACTTTTCAGGATGATGGTAGACCAGATGTTGTAAAGTGGGTATAAACCTGCAGGAAGTGGTACCCCCAGGCCTACCACAGTAGAAGAAACACATTGTAAATATGTGATGACCCATCACTTACTGTATGTTAGTAGTGAAACCATCTGGGTCATCTCCTACAAACATCTTTCTGTTGTTCAGAAGCTGCTGATCATGGAGCCAATACCCACTGGTGGGACAGGGCAGTAGTCTGCACTTGACATCACAGTTATCATTTAGAAAACATGAAGTGCACACACGTGGATGTCTCCCTAAAGGTGCCTTGTTCTTGCTACAGAGCACAAGCTCACTTTATTGGAGGTAATGTATTAGTAAGAAAGAGGTTGCCATCAGCAGCCTTTTAATATTTGTGCTCTTTTTAAAATAGCAAAATAGAGCTGTCTTAATCCCTCCTTTCATCTCACAGATGGGATCCACTTCCAGCTCCCACACTATCTGTAGCACAAACTAGGAGACTGACAAAACAGTCTCTGTGCCTGGTTATCTGCCCTGAAATGACAATATATTTTAAAACTTTAATAGAAAAAAATAAAAGTGCATTTTTCTCATAAAATTTCTCATAATCTTGTGTGTGAAGTGATGAGTGTAGTGTTTTGTATTCTTCTAAGGAGATGTGCTGCTGCACCAGGATGAGGATTCATCTACATCTCATGGAACACTGGTGTAATTGCTGCACACCAGAGGAGCACAGCCTTGCAACCCTCAGCAAGAGCAGGTTCATTGCAACCCTGCTAGAGCAGGTTCATTTGCTTAAGCTCGGAAACTCACGAAAACTCGTTGAGGTGTGAGTCAACACATGGGCTGAAGATACAGGAAATAAAGTTTAAATAAATAAAAGCACGTCAGCAAAGATTCACAAGATATCATTATCAGAGGCCATCATAATAGTGCTTAGCCTAACTCCTTAACCCCAGCTGTCTTCTTATGTGAATTAGACAACAAAAGATTGCTTTCTACTACTTAGATGGTGTTCACTGTTCTCTCAAAATTCAGGAGTTTCATGTTCCTCAGAAGAGATGGTTAGCATTTTCAGAAACAGGTGGTCAACATCAGAGATCAAGTCAAAATTTTTATAGTCAATTAAATTCAGCTAAATTATGGGAAAATAATTTTAAATTTAAATAGATTTTTAGTGATAATTGTGATTTTATTTATTGTTTAAGACAAGTATGTCTTTTCCTCATCCAGCCTCAGTTTTTTCTATGGCTTGAATTTTAGTTTCAAATCTTCAGCAAACTTTATTGACCTCTCAACCTTCCAATTCACTTTTTATTTTAAATGTCCTTTCTCCTGTCACATTCCTCAAAATCTGCATCTTTAGTGTTAAACTTTTAGTTGCTGATTTTAAGTAAGCAGGTGCACTTGGTTTAAAGATTTAACTAACCACAGTAAGAAAACAGAGAATTTTTAAAGTTTTAGATTCATGAAGCTGGCAGTCAGCCAGCAAATCAGTCTTATGACATTGTTCCCTCAAAAGCCTCTCCCTGTCTTTATTTAAACTTCGTTTCAGTATGTTTTCCAGAGGTGAAAACTTTTTCCACAGACATATTTTTTTTTGGTTTTCTAGGGAAAGTTTTTGGTTTTTTCCCATTTGGACCCAAGGGATGCTGAATGGCAGGACTGCTGCTGGGCATGCATTCTGCTGCGAGCCCCTCTGTGACTGTGGGACTGAGTGTGCCTGTGCTCTGGTGCATGGCCACAGCTCCACGCTGGCCGCCTTGTGCCACAAGGAGAGCTCCTTGGGAAAGCTCTCAGCCAGGCTTTTGCAGGGCAGTGGAAGATATGCAACAGCTGGAAATCACTCATGGAAATTAATAATTTCCTAATTATCCCCTGTCTTGGAACAGACTTGCTGCCTTCTTGTGTTCTGAGCTATTATTTACACTTAAATCAGTCTTACGTGCCACTGCTCTGATGCCGTGAACATTTTAAGTTTTTCCAGGACAGACACACGATTCCACAAAGGAAGGGGTAAATCAAGCTCTAATTCTGCAAGTTCAATGTAGTTCTTTCAGCCTGATTTACTTCTAATCCAGTTGAAGTGAGAGAAAAATTTAGACTTTGTCATATTTTGCCTTCAGAGGTTCTCTCATTTTCATGGGATTAGCAGGTCAGTCACTGTATTTGGCTTGCTTATTCTGCCCCTTTATTAGACAATTCAATGCTGCAATATTATAGCAGGAGCAATTTGCGCCCTACATTTGAAGTTTAAAATAAGTAGGTTTTGAATATTATCAGTGTTCCAGGATGGAGGATGTTTAGAACTGTTTCATAGATAAGGAAATGGATGACCTTATTAAAGCATTTGGCTCTAAGTTTTAAAATGTTGTTTCAGAAATGACCTATACTGTTTTTTACTGCAAAAGTGAATATTTGGGAGAAATAAAAGTAGATCAAAAGAAGGAACTTAAAAATGAAACCCTTTTGAAGGTCTGCTGCATTTGCTGGTAGCATGAACTGTTTTGCTTACACATGCATATTTATCGTTTTCTTCTCCTGAAGCCCAGCACAAAGCAGGAAATTTCTTTTTATCTGATCTCAGTGAAAGTGATAACCCTTACTGATATCACTGTGCTTTCTAAATGCAGTGCTTCCCCCATCTTTGTCAGAGAGAACTATATGTAAGAAATATATGGATAAAAAGTAATTCTGATGTTTTTCTTTTCTTTGTAAGCATGTGTCTGTGTGTATACAAATACAGTCCCACTATGTATGTAGTCTATACAGTTGCAGAAAATGCAAAGTGAAACCCATTTCTAAGGGTTTTTCTGACATTCGCAAATCCTGTAGCGATATTACCTAGCCTAATGTTCTCAGCAGATTCTGTGAAGAGATTCACACGATTTATGTAGTGTTTTGCTTGCAGGAACTCTATAAAATTATGTAGGCATCTGTTCCTGCAGATGCTTTTGGAGATGTGTTGAGCTCTCAGATTGAATGCAGTTACAGTATCCACATTCTAAAAATTATGAATGTGTTGAGTCTTCTCCAGATAAGAGCTAAAAACTGATGTTTCATTTGTTTTCTAAGACCCATATGTGTGGGAAGAGATGGAGTAGGGTTGAGCTGCGGGCTGTGGGACGCACCCACAGAAGCACATGGCAGCACAAAGAAGCACATGGCAGCACAGAGGGGCTTGTCTCTGCCAGACCCTGGCACGGGGAGGTGTCACGCGGCAGACCCCTATGGAGAGGAGCCTGCCAGAAGCTGACAGACTGGTGAACAACACATGGTCACCCCATAGAAGGGCATTTAGAAGGTGCGTTGCTGACGTGGCAGCACAGGATAGGTCACGGAGTGAGAATTACCATGTAAAGAAATACTGTCCTTGAAAAAGTGTATGAAACCAGCTCGTTTCTTTTGAATGGGGGATTCAGATTCCCTGCGTGCCTGGGTCCGTGTCTCGGTCACTCACAAATGGTGCCCTGTATCAGGGACTGAAAGGCATCTAGCAGATGCTCTGGTGAGGATGACTCAGCTGAATTTTACAGAGGGGCTGAAAAGAAGCCTGGAGGCTAAAACAAAGCCCGGGAGCTGAAATGAAGCTCATGGCACCAACTGACCTTTCCACAGGATGGAGGTAGCAGCCGAGAACTATGGTGAGTGGTGTTTCCCAGGAGCAAAAGAACGTCGCAGAGATGTTGGAATGGATTTTGCAGAAACACAGCAGGAAAGTTGAGTCTACAGATTTGAACAGACTCTTGTTCTGGCCAACAGACTGTGATCCAACATTAGATACTACTAATATTTTTGATCCTCGGGCATGGGACGCTTTGGGGGACGCTTTGGGGGACACATTTTGGGACCGAGTTACGCCGGTGACGCAGCGCTGACAAAGCTTTTGTGTCCGTGGAGGACAGCGTGCGAGGCGCTCATGGTGCATGCAGCACCAGATAACCGAAAAAGAAGGGCGTTCATGGCCCCGCGACAGCTGGGCAAGCTCCTCTCCACAGGGCTCTGCCGTGTGACACCTCCTCCCCCCAGGGTCTGCTGCCATGTGCTCCTTTGTGCTGCCATGTGCTTCTGCAGGTGCGTCCCACAGCCCGCAGCTCAACTCTATTCCCTCTCTTCCCACACACATATATATATGTGTGCGTGTGTGTACACATATATATGTGTGTATACATGTGTACACACGTAGAACATAGAATTAGTGACTGTTGAGTGACTGCTGGTTTTGAGACAATAAGCTAACATTCTAACATCCTTTTTGTTACTCTGTTACTAAATACTGGGCTGCTGACTTTTCCTTCCTGCATGGATAAGAATAGAATGTAAAAAGAATTAAAATATCTGCCCCTTTTTCTAGCTCCAGGTAGATAGGAGCCTATCAAATACCAGGCATTTGTGAAGCAGTAAAGATACTGAATTTCTGCTGCTTTTTCAGTTCTCACAACAACGTTTGTTTGCAGGTGGATGGGACAGACAATCTTTTTTTTCAAACTCATTAATCCTGTTGAAAATACAATCAGAATTTTAAACTATTGATTAGCTACTGTGGTTTTGGAACATTTTAGAATGGATAGTTGGTAATATATCTCACCTGTAAAATCACAAGCCAGTTCTATTTCAGATTACAAAAATGGAAATAAGGTTAGGAGTTACAAGTATCGGCATTGATTTGACATGTGGAAATATTGTGCAGCTGATTTAAAAGATCATAAATGCACAGATTGGGAAAAAAACACAGAAAGAAATAATACTGAAAGGCATGAAGTTGAAATTAGATAGTGTGTTGGCGGGGGATTTTAATATTACCTGTATCAGAAAGAGGCAATTGTGATTTTTAGCTGCTCTCACCAATGCTATGAATTGGAGAAGCAATAAAATTTTTTTTCAAGCCTCAAAGCTTCTGTTGCCATAATTTTTTTACAGTATCTTACCAGAATGCTATTCATAAGATTCCAGTTCAGAAAAGAGCAATATAAGTTATTGGGAAGAAGAAAGAAAAATACCTGGAAGGAGAAAAACAAGAAAAAAGCAACATGGAAGAGTGTTTGACTTAATTTTAACAAGCTCATACATATATTAATTATCTGGTTAATGATATAATAATATAATTAGCATATATAATTCAAATATTCAGGTGTTTTAGCAGATGAGAAATTTTTTCATGTAATCTATCTTTTATCATCGAAGCGTGTGTGCAGGGGTTCTATAGTACCATTTTTTACTCCAGGAATTGTGACTCTGTGGAAAGAACAATGTTCTAAGCGTTATTTGAAGCTGAATTTAATTTTATGCCATCATTCATTCTCTATTGCCATGTCATATTTTACCTCATATCATCTCTATATTGAACTGCCTATGAAATAAAAGTTGGACTTTTCTTTGCACGCCTTTATTCATCTTGAAAATTCCTTTCCAGGAGAGAGATGAAAAATTATCTCCATTTGACAGGTGGAGAAATGGCACAAGACAAGGTAAAAATTGTTCAAAGCCTCCAGCGATTTTGAATCTTAATCTAAAATGACAAAAGTTTAATTTTTTCAAGTAATTTACGATTTGAATTAATATTAGTAATTTTGAGCCATTTTTGTGATATTCTTGGGTGCTCACTAATCTCTGTCAATAAATTCTGTGTTTTGGTCATTTAAAGAGATGCAACATCAAAATGATGGTCATTTCTGAAAGACAGTACTGGGAGAAAAGTTTGTTAACCATTGCACAGAAATTTTGAAAGAGAAGACAGTACCTACTTCTATGGGGAGAAGTGCAGCTGCTCCTGGCTGTAATGCATTTTCTCTGTTTTGCAAGAGGTTTTTTTCCTGCATCTGTCCCACTGTAAACAAATACCTCAGTGTACAGTCATTGTTTTCTTCCTGGAAGGTGCCTGGTTCTAAGTATACAGCAAGAAAAATCTGCAGAGAATTGACTATTGAATCCTAAGAAAAGTGCCCATTAGAATTGGGCAGACAATTTTATTTACAATCTTCTAAAATGTTGTGATCTTTGGTTTTGCGACCTTTTTCATATATTTTCTAAAAAGAGTCAGGAAAATTATGCATTTCAAAACTTAGACCACTGTAAGAACTGTGAAATATTTGTGAGACTGACAGCGACTGACCTGACTGGCGGGCAATACTGATGCTCACAGATGGCAACTTTTAGCTTGGAGTCAGATCTTTTTGTGTTTAGGAGTACTATTAACTATTGGTGTTTCTACCACCTCTTACACTCATTTTTGCAAGAAGGAAGGAGTGCACAGAGTGCCAGGGAGGGGGAACCGTGTTCTCCTCTGGCAACCTGAGCTGCACCAGCAAGCAGACAGGTACTGTTCTCCAGAGAAAGGATGTCCCTGACAGACTGACAACTGCCTGTTAAAATTCAAACTAGTACAGCACCAGTGAAGCAACTGTGAACAAGCAAAACAACAATAAAAAGTGTAAATAGCATTTCTTTATTGTAATTATGACAACGTTTTCTTTTTGTTACTATTTTAAAAATAAATAATGAAGTATTATATGATGAGGTAAATATCTACCATGGAAAGTTTCAGCCTTCATGTATGAAGTTTAACAAAATTATAAGAATCCGAAAATAGATCCAAGTACTGGAAAAGGATGTGCAGGATTAAGTATAAATGAGCTAATATTTATAAGTTAAACAATGATCCAGAGCAAGATAGATAGATGGATAGATAGATCGATAGATAGATAGATAGATAGATAGATGGATGATAGGTTCTGCAGATGAAGTTGAACTTTAAAAATTAGAGAGGATTATATATTCATATCTTTTCAAGAAAAGGAAGAATAGTCACAGAATAATAGAACGATTTGGGTTGGAAGTGACTTTAAAAATCACATTTCAACCCCCCCTGCCATAGACAGAGANTGAGGTAAATATCTACCATGGAAAGTTTCAGCCTTCATGTATGAAGTTTAACAAAATTATAAGAATCCGAAAATAGATCCAAGTACTGGAAAAGGATGTGCAGGATTAAGTATAAATGAGCTAATATTTATAAGTTAAACAATGATCCAGAGCAAGATAGATAGATGGATAGATAGATCGATAGATAGATAGATAGATAGATAGATGGATGATAGGTTCTGCAGATGAAGTTGAACTTAAAAAATTAGAGAGGATTATATATTCATATCTTTTCAAGAAAAGGAAGAATAGTCACAGAATAATAGAACGATTTGGGTTGGAAGTGACTTTAAAAATCACATTTCAAACCCCCCTGCCATAGACAGAGACACCTTCCAGTAGACCAGGTTGCTGAAATCTCCTCTGAACACTTCCAGGGATGGGGCATCTGGATCTTCTTTGGGCAGCTTGCCCCAGTGCCTCATCACCCTCACAGCAAAGAATTTCTTCCTAATATCTAGTTTAAACCTATTGTCTTTCAGTTTGCTCCTTGTGCTATCACTACATGCTCTTGTATATTTTGTAGCAAGATCTATTTTATATCAAAGCATATAATAATATTTAATTATTGAGAGATGCCTCTGCCCAAATTAAGGTGAAAACAAACCATATGCCAAAGTCAGTAATATGGATATTTTTTAACAACGAATGTGAGGTAGAGAGATAGAAAGAATAAAAAAGAGAAGACAAAGAGATCAAGTAGAAGATAGTCACCACCTGTGGATCCAGTGGTGTCTTGATGGTCTTTCTTCATCCTGGGCTTCTCAGTGTTGGGGATCCTGAGGCTGTTCAAAACTTTTCAACATTTATATGTTTTAGCAAACAAAGGAATTAATGCTCATTGGCTACACAGTTCTCTTAACCTATTGATTAAATTTTTTCCCCTTTTTCTAGTGCTAACTAGTCCACATGCTCAGTCTTTCTTTGCTTTTAAGTTGGTGGGTTTCTAGAGTTGGCGGTTTATGATCCCCTATCAGAATTACGNAACAACGAATGTGAGGTAGAGAGATAGAAAGAATAAAAAAGAGAAGACAAAGAGATCAAGTAGAAGATAGTCACCACCTGTGGATCCAGTGGTGTCTTGATGGTCTTTCTTCATCCTGGGCTTCTCAGTGTTGGGGATCCTGAGGCTGTTCAAAACTTTTCAACATTTATATGTTTTAGCAAACAAAGGAATTAATGCTCATTGGCTACACAGTTCTCTTAACCTATTGATTAAATTTTTTCCCCTTTTTCTAGTGCTAACTAGTCCACATGCTCAGTCTTTCTTTGCTTTTAAGTTGGTGGGTTTCTAGAGTTGGCGGTTTATGATCCCCTATCAGAATTACGTTGTACACAATCAGAGCAGATTCAGCACAGTTGCTGCTTTGGCTTTCCTTGCAGTCCATAAATTCTGTATTCTTTGTGTCCAGTATCAGCGAAGTGTTCTTCTCCCCCAGTTTTGTTAACCTCCCCCTAGGTCTGAGATAACACCTGGACAATAGTACCACCTTTATCTTATCTCAAGTTCTCTCTGTGGTGGCTTAACTTACACACCAAGTTCCGGGTATCCACTCAGGCAAATTTGGGGTTGGCTTTGGTGTTCACTGGTGGTTGCAGATGCCATCTGTCCCGTAACTTGGGGTAATCTTTGAGCAGTGATATGTGTTCAAGAAGTTGCTTTATACAGTTTGACACAGTGGGGATTTTTGTCCAGATGTGTTAACCAGGATGAGCTAACCAGACCTCACCTCTCCCAGGCCTGAAGTTCACACCATCCTGGTGCTCCATTCTGTGCTTATCTCGTCACAAATCCTTCTGTGGCTGGAAGAGTGTTTGAGAGAGGCACCTGTACTCTTTAACGCCTTACAGCAAATGACACTATTTTGACCTTAGGAATGAGTCTATGAAGCAATTCTTATGACTCTTCTGTAATAAACCAGTAATACATAAGACCTTACAAAGAGCACACAGAGAAATTCATCACTGTTCAGTTTTGCCTTTCATAGATTTCTAACACTTCCAGACGTAATATTATTCTAAGTGACATTCAGAGTCTATTGCTGTTTCTGGGGCATGGCATGATGTGTGAACTACCTCTCCAGTTCTATATGCATCTGGAAATGTTTTGGGAATGGTTGTTGTAATCATATTCAGGATACATCAGAAAAAGTGTTTTAAAGACTAATCTTGATATTTTTCCAAATTTCTTCCTGGGAGACCTTGAATGACTAACTTAGTTGTTATCAGAAACATTCAAATTCTCTTGGCTTCTGTTTTCTAATGCAAAACTTGTTTATTATGGACAAAGGGCTTCATTGTTATCTAATTTTAGTGGAAGTCTGGAGGGACTTGAAGGCATTAAGGAAATAACAGACAGAATTCTCTTCTGAGCTGTGTCAATATAAACAGGTTTCAGAAGTCCTATGATAGTTTAAGTGTTGCAAGTTTTTTTTAACAGTGCCACAGCATGTCACTGAAACCTTTAATTGTGTATACTGTATTCCCACATCTGCAATTATCTCATTTCACTAGCATGAAACTTCATTAATATAGAGTATCTCATGCTGTCGTCTTCTGAACACTAAGCAGTGAGGGAGAAACTGCAGACGAAAAACCTGAAGCCTTCAAGTTTGGTTCATTCATGGCAGTTTGTCAATTTCTCACCTAAAGGTTTTGTTCTGTTCGTAGTGTGAGGTTATGACTGTCAAGAGAATTTCTATAAAACAAAATTTTGCCTTCTTCTAGGTGTCTCTTGAGCTGAAGCAAGATCAAGCCTAGCATATTTATAGCTCTACATAAGAACATCTTTGGCCATCACTGTCAACATATGTAAAACTTCCATGGAACAGCATGAAAAGACTGTTCAAAAATAAAGTAGGCATACTGTAGACACAGCAACCAGCAAAACCCCTTAGTACACAGAACTACTCAGTGGTTTTCATTATGCTTCTCTTAAAAATTCTGAGTTTATGTTGAACCAAGATGTTCATCCTATTTACTAGTATACATCGCATGGATATTTTGATTTTTTTTTTAATACTTTGGCAATTGACAGAAGTGTTGAAATTTTGTGCCCCTCAGTGCTCAAAGATAATTATTACTCCTTTGAATTGGTAAAAACAGGAAATTTTTTTGGAATTTGAGTTGGAAACTTTGAATTGGTAAGAATATTTGTGGTTTGATAAACATACATGATCTTTGCCCCACAGACCACATATTGGCACAATATTGCTTATTGCAATTGGTATTGCTTATCTATATGTGCCAGAAATAATCTCATAAATTTTGCATGAAATGGCCAGTGATCAAAACTTCAAAAACACTGTTCTCCAGCACTGCAGCATCATATGCATGTATTTGTGCAGTAGAACAGTATTCACTGGTTTCTTGTTTCTCCCACACAGAGTAATGTCAATCCTCCTCCAGCAGAGTTGTCTTATTTCATCTTTTAATCATAGCATTTTTCTTCTGAAATTTGGTATCATTTGATGACAATTGAAATCACCATGTTACATTTTTATTTCCCAAATTAGATTGACAAGCTAGGTAGAATGATTGCAATGAATTTTCTCTTAAAATTTATCAAGGAGGGATGGATAACATAATCCTTGACTATGTGACTGCAAGAGATTTCCTTGTTTTTCAGCTGTCAATTTTGCATGAAATCGAATTAAGATATTTTTTAGATCAAGCAAAATTGCACTGACATTACATTGACTTTTATTGTCTGGAAGCAATGCACTAGATCTTTATCTGATTAGAGTAATGGCTACCTTATTGATCACATCAGTATTATCCTTCTGTGAGAGTTGTGTAAAAATCAGCATCTTAGAGTTAACTATGGAAATTATTAGTATGCTGGCCACTGGCTGGCAGAATCAGACTATGCCCAAGTTAGTAAGGCTTCCTTTTATTCAGGCTTGTTCTACTTTGTACTGACAGAAAGTTCAAATAAGATACTTTTCACCATATTCTTCAGAAACTCTGTCTTCTGTAAATTTGAATTGCCCTCTTGATCACATATAAGAGCATCTGACAGGCATAATAGAGATGCAACTTGCAGTGTCACTTTTGATTATTTAGAATTTAAATTGGCTTGTTCAAACATACTGCGGATAGTTGTGGATACCATT
Organism: Machaerirhynchus nigripectus; assembly: GCA_013397975.1. Lineage (NCBI taxonomy): Eukaryota > Metazoa > Chordata > Aves > Passeriformes > Dicruridae > Machaerirhynchus > Machaerirhynchus nigripectus. The sequence goes on along the minus strand of VZRQ01011263.1, from coordinate 287,253 downwards.
AGAAATTTCTCTTGCCATTTTAGAAGTTTCAATGTAGTGTATTCCTTTATTATATCTGTTTCAATTTAAGCTTCATAATTTTATTTTTAAATAACTCTTTTTGTAAATAGAATTTCTAAATAAACATTTAGGTGCATATTAAAAAGCATTCCTAATTACTGCTATCCTCAGAATCTTGGCTTTCAGGAGTCTTACATGACAAGTGAACACTGCAAAAATCCTACAATACGATTTTGAGAGGAATCAATGGAGAATACTTAAATAGATGTTCTGTAATCCTTGCAGTTGGTGAAACTGTCACCTCAGAGTAGAAACCATATTTCAGAGCAAAGGGGCATGGGTCAGAGGATGCTGAGCTGTCACTTACAGGCATAAATATTCACAAAAATAGTGTTTTATTTTTAAACTTAGAAACATACCAACACGTTTGTCCTTAATACTTGTTTAGAAATGCATACTATAGAATTTACAGAATTACTAAGATAAAAACTGCTGATGAAGCAAAAGGGTTTATTTTTTGTGCTTGAAGTAAAACCAGCATAAACTATAGCAATTAATCAAATACATTCCACAAACCATGTATCACATAGCCCGAGTACTGTATTTGAAACATAATACTTCCAGCTAGTGCCCTAAAAAATTAATAGTGTTTGTATAAGCTTGTCCTCTTTCCAAAGTAAAGTAAACTAGAAATTTTTAAAGTATATACTGGATGGTAATTATTCTTTTGCTAGTTTAAGGTTACTTAAAAAACAAAGAAGCAAATAAACAAAACCCCATACGATTTAAAAAGGTAGGTCAGATGAAAAGTGAGATAGCAGTGTCACAGCAGATACTGCAATTATTCTATCACCGTGGTTTTTATTTACTTTTACTTTGAAGATGAAGATGATAAGGTAGGGAACAGGACACAAGAATAGGACAGTGAAGCAGCAGCAGGAAGGGAGTCTCTAAACAGCCACAGAACTGTGGGGGTTTAGCTCCATTTATTTTAATAAGTTCCTCCTATATTTCATAAAATATGTGTTTCCTGGTTCAGCACAGCTTTTATCTTATAATATGCATCTGGATGTCTTATGGTTTCCCTCAATGACCTTTGGATATTTTAACAGGGATATTCAACAGTTTGGTCCTTCCCTTCGCAACTCTCAGTGTAGCAGTATATTTTAGAATGTGCTGATTCCTTTTCAAGGCAGTAAGTTTCCTTTACCCCTCTTTATCTGTAGGCTGTTTTGTGATACCCTGAGAGAGGCTCATAGGTCATACTTTCTCATTCCTATTTTTGTCAATATTCATCATTGTACAATCAATAATTTATCAGCTGCTTTCCTACAACAACACAAACTAGTGACACAAAGCCAGCTCAAGAAGGTGTGTGTTATTCATGACTCCCTCAGTCACTCACTGATACTGTGACATCTCACCATGTTACATTTTTATTTATAATAAAGTTATATATACATATACAGTTATCATGCTGCTACCATGGACCTTGGGCCCAAAGCGATGCTACAAGCCACCGGTGCCCATTTTGCACAATCCATTTTACTAAGTGGATACACTATGTCCTGGGAAAAGTGAATTTCAGCTGTGATTAACAAGGCAGAATCTTAAAGGAAACAAAATATTTTTGCCGTTTTGTTGTAAACAGTAGTTGTCAAACTTGTGCATCATTTATTGTTGAACTCATTCTGGCGCTTTTATAGCAGGTGTTACCTTGCTGTATGAACAGTGTGAAATAAGATCTAATAAGAGTATTACCAACATAGAAGAGAGATAACAACACTCCTTTTAGTAGGATGACGAGTTTCTCTGGGAGAGGAAGTTGCTCCCACAGGAATTAAAGACTATTGTAAGCATTATCTCTTTCACGTAAACAGATGACATGATTTAGAGATGAGGGCACCACTTTAGTTCTGCTTTCTCTTGGGCTGTATTAGCAAGTATTCAGAGAACTGAGGCAAGTAATTCTTTGCCTCTGGCATTTATAAGACTCTGTCTGGAGTACCACGTCTACTTTTGAGTTCTGCAGTACAAGATGGTCTGTGACATAAGTCATGGAAGGCAGAGGGGAGAGCTAATTTCTGTATAGAGGTAGCTGCTGGAAGGCTACAGAAAAACCAGAATCAGCCTCCTCTAGAAGGTGCACAGTAGTAGGACAAGAGTCAACAAAACCAACTTGGAGTTGGTAAGGGTTGGTTAGATATTAAGGAAAAAGGAATTGACCCTGATTGTGGTCTGACACTGACACAGGTTGCCCACAGATGGTGTTGGATCTCTATCAAGGACATATTCAAAACAAAACAATATAAGACCCTAAGCAACCTAATCTAAGGGGAGCTGTTTAGGGCAGGAGGCTGGTCTGGATGACCTTCTCAAGTACTTTTCAACATGTAAGCCTTAGATATCAATGATTCTATAAAAAAAACCCCAAACCGCAGCCTAAAGAAATGCTTTACAATATGAAAGTGATAAAGAGAACACTACAGAATTTTACATCCAAATTGTCTAATCTATGTAACAGATGCCAATATTTGGATCACAAGGGGAAAAATAAAACCATTAAAATATATAAAAGTATAATAATATGCATGTTTACCAAAATTCTTGATTATTATCAAAGTAGCTAAGAAAATAATATCACATATTTAGTGCATCTTAAATGTTCTTATTTTAATTGTGCTTGTCATTGCAGTACATTTACACTGTAATTGATACTCTTGGCTTAGGGTGCTCTGTGGCTGCTCTGCTGGCATCGTATTTTATCTTATTTGTCAGCCACAGCTTGTGATATGTTATGACATGACTTAAAGCCATGCAACATAAAAAAAGGGGGGTAAAAAAGGCAAGTAATTCACTCTGACATAATTTCTGTAGTGCAAAACAATTTTTTATTCTAATTCAAGCCTCAGAACAAAATACAGCATATCAGTTGTCAATCATGACTTATGCTAATGCAAATATATTACCTCCTAAAAGAAAAATAAGGCCCTAGAGATACTATTTTTATTTTGTTATAAACAGTTATTTCCTTGGGTTTTATTACATAAGACAATTAGACTTCCTACATAAAGCATATTAAAAGTACACTTCCAAAACTGCCTTTGTTTTAACAGCATACTTTTTAATTAGTGTGCAAGTTTCTTTTCCATCACGACAGCTACTATGATAGTAGAAGATGAAAGTATATGCTAAATCCTAAAAGTAGCAGATCAAGTAACACTAATTTGAATCAAAATAAAGCCTGGAAAAATAATGGAATTTGAAGCAGTTTCTCTGTAAACAAAAAAATATCTTTTGAAGAAATAATTTTGGTATTTTTCCTCTTATAATGTCCATGATTATAGCACCTCCCATATGTCGATAAATTCGTCATCACATGCACATTTTCAAAAAGCATTGCAATCGATGTTGTTTTTTCACTTACTTCTTCATAGACTGTCCTCAATCTACTGCATTTCTTAAGTTCATAGTTTCAGTAGCTACAGGATTTTAATTTTTTTCTGGAAAGTTTGCATATTTGTATCCTTGCACATAGACTATATACCACTTCTAATGATTTCTTGAACACACAGTATTTTAAGGACTTTATTGACAAAAACTTGAATGCCTTTTCAAGTGTCGGGCTGATAGATTTATAGTGCTTTCATAGAAACTAGCTCTTATGTTTAAAAGTTAATGCTTTTGGTAACATGAGAATGATCGTCTCTGTAATACACATAATGTGCAATCAGTTGGTGGTTTGCATACCCAGTTTCATATTCTTAAATTTCTGTCTTTAAATATAATTGCAGCAGTAGGCCAAAGGAGAACTAAATACTTGGATTAGCACAGACAAACCACAATGACAAAGAATATCAGAGAGAGGAAGGAATTGTCAACTATCTTCTCTGGATGACATCATAATGCACACAACCTAAGGTTACCTGCATGAGTGTTTAAGTGGCTCTTTTATTCAAAAATCAAGTATGGGCATAATAAAAGAATGGTCTCATTCTATATAGGATTTAAAATTCAAAGATTTTTTTTTTTTATTAGGACTCAAACTAGTCCTAGGTGATTTGCTAAGTAGAGAAGGTATTGATCTAAGATTTGTCTTAGCTAGGTTTAAAGAATGATCATTTATATTATAAATTCTTGTAAGCTCACAGTTCTTACTCTCTGTTAAACTTGCATATATACCTTTATAATGAATAGGCAAGAAACTGAATCCTTTTATGGCAATCCAATCTTTGCCAGTTGTATTTTCCACAATGAAATGATGTACTTTGATATAAGTGTACTTCAATGAGATTATTTGGATCATTATAACTCAACAAGAAATTGAGTTGCCCTGACTTATTTGTAGTATCTACTGTACTCCTATTTGACATGCCCCACACAAGATAGGTTTAAAGATATCTGGCATAACAAGTTTTTATTTTTGCGTTTTTGAAATGAATTATTTTTTTTTTAATGAAACAGGCTGGAAAATCTATCCTATATGTACATATTTTCCACATTATTTTTCTATTGTAAAAATGTTTGATTACCTTTCTATAGCAAAAATGCACCTTAAAGGCAGGAAAGCTTTCCTCTCATTCTTCATTTAACACTCTCTTTTTTCTCTTGGAAATTTCTGTGAAACTGGCAGTCTCTCTCTGTCATTTCTTCCTTTGATTTTTCAATGATTCATTATGATAAAGATTAAAATACAGTGAAGAACAAAATTATGTCTAATTTTTTATTCACTGAAGGTTTTATCTTCTAATTTATGTCCTGTGTTTTCCAGCTGGAATTTCAGCAGGTAGGTTTGAATTTAGTAAACTCTCCTTCCTACAGTCTTGTGTCCTTTTACCTGGAAGAGCTTGAGCGGCCTTGTCTCATTCCTGATCAAGTTTGGGTAAAGTCTGGGGCCCATTGACTCAGCAGATATTCCACTCTCTAATTTCAGAATGCCCATCCAGGTAGACCAAAAAATTCCTTGGGTAGCTTTTGGGGCAAGACATCGATGTTGTTCTGCTCTTCCTCTACGGGACTTTCTAATCATTTGCAATGGCACAGCTACAGTAACAATTCCTCTTCTCTAAAGATTTAGTTTTCAAAGAATCATCATTCTGGAATGATCCCATTAAGTAATTAAAAAAGGAAAATAATGTTGCTTGTTAAAACGCTAGTAGGGAAAACTGACACATCCCTACGAAAACTGTCAGAGGTGAGAGGAATTTACAAGATTGATTCTTTAAATTATGATTATTAATATAAGACAAACTTTTCTATAGAAATAATAAATAAGGAAAAAACTGAGCAATGAAAATAAGACAGATTGACCTTGGCTGGCTGCCATGTGCCCACACAGCTGTTACCTCACTCCTCAACAAGATGGGGACAGAAAAAATGTAAAAACTCACGGATCAGGAAAAAGGCATTATTATGAATGAAAGTAAAGGAAAGAAGAAACAAAGCAGAGCAAAATGATTTATTCTCTTATTTCCCATCAGCAGGCAGAGTCCAGCCACTTCTTAAGAACTGGGGATCAAGTATGAATTACAATGACTTTGGAAGACAAATATCTGTATAACAAATGCCCCCTCCAGGCCTTCCTCTTTTCTCTCACGATCTATTGATGAGCATTACGTCGTATGTTACGGAATATCCCTTTGGTCAGTTTGGATCAGTTGTCCTGCCTATGCCTCCTCTCAAACTCTTGCTGTTCTGCAACCTACGAGTCTTGGAGAAGGGGTTGGAGAGTCAGCCCTGATGCTGTGCCAGCACTGCTCAGCAGTAGGAAAAGCACTGGTGTATTATCAACCCCTTTCTCCCTGCCCATGCAGGCAGCTCTATGAAGGCTGCTGTGGTGAATGTTGACTCCATTCCAGACACGCAGAATACAGAAAGTTTGTATATTTGGTGGTTATTCATTGTTTATATGGAAAATGAGAGTGAGCCTAATACACTAGGATGTCAGCTTATGTATCAATCACTTTTACAATTTCATCTCTCATGTAGACAAATATAATCTTGCCTCATGGCTATCCCCTGAGTGCTGATACCATATAATTTTATAACCAGTTGTATTTCATCATGTTCTTCTTCTATTCTTTTTTGTCCATCCGTTTTCTGCTTTCATTTCTTTATATTGTAAAACAGCACAAGCTTATCATTGTCACTCTGATGTTGATTAGTCCATCTTCCACCCTTCCTATCATCTCTAATTCACTATCACAAATATTGGTGCAGACCACCAGTCTCTGCCATCAGCTTCCATCATGCTCCTCATTTAAGCACAACCAGGGTTTTTCTACTGCTTCCCACATTCTGCCTACAAATACATGAGCAGTTTTAAAGGTTTTTCTCTACAAAAGACTCCTTAAGTTTTTCTTGTGTTGCATATATGAAGTTGCTGATAGCCTAAAAGTTCTGTGCTCTTCTCTACTACAATTCTTCCTGTAGTTTCATTGTTTAAATTTCCTTTAAGAAAATTTCAATGTTTGTACAGCATGAAGCTCAGTGGAGTAAGGGTCTCTGAACAGGCCCATGTGTTACCCTGATAGTATACTGATAAATGAAAACCCACATGATTCACAACCAAAGTGTGGTGATGAATTGGGATTTTTTTCCTGTTCAGCTACCAGTGACTAATTATGAGGAGCTTTAGACAGTTTTTAAATTAATGGATTTGTAAATTAAATGAAAGGCAGCTTTCATTATAATGATGAATGTTTACAGATTTGTAACAGAAATTATTAAAAATAATAAAGACAAATACAAGTAGTACTTAGTGGTTTTGTATTCAACTGAAATCAGAGGTAGGAAAACCTTTAAAATAATAAATCATTCAGTGTACAATTTGTTCCTGCTTGTTTTGGTAGAGCTTGGTTCTACTGCCACACTGGGTTGCTTATACACACAATATATTATTTCACAGTGTGGTGTATGAGCAAGTAAGGAAGAGAAGTTCAAAGTAAAGGTTGTTTGGAATATTTATTTTTGTTAGTCAAGTCTTGCAAATTGGCTTTTCTGTCAAGATTCAAAACCTGCTATTAACCACTGTATTCTTTTCACTGCTCATATATTGAGGGAATTTAGTCAGTTTGCATATTTTATAAACTGAAGAAAAAATATACAAAAAAAAAAAAATCAGGAAGCAGTCCATGTTTCTGAGGGCATTGCCAAAGGGTTTCCAGCCTGAAGACTGTTTAAAAAAAAACCAAACCAACAAGCCAAAACAACTTTGGAGACATTTTAATCTCAGTATAACATGGCCATCAGCAGCCTGAGGAATGCCGAGTGAGAGATTAAGTATGTTTACTAACTTGAGATCTAATTAAAACGCTGCGTGACGAAAGAAATTAAGGAAAATATTTTTATAAATAAATTCTCTAAATTAAATCCTAGCTGCTGACAGAACTTGGACCAAGAATAAAGCTGAGGAATTATACTTTATTCAGTATAATATTCCTGTTGAAGACTAGCACATAGCAATGTTCCAGTCTGTGGCAGATGTATAAAATCTATTCATTTAAATGAAAATGCATATAAAAATGTTCTCTTATGCCCTACCCACCTCCAGCAGAGTAGACAGGTATTTGGTTTTCTGCAAACAAATAATTTTTGAAGAAATACTTTTATACTCAGAAGCTGTCATGTTTGTTGTTGAAGTAATTGAAAAGGCAATTGAGGGCTTTCAGAAGATTATCAGCATTTTAATGAGTTGAAAACTTGTCTTTCACTAATACATTAGAATAATGAGCCTGATTTCTTAAAATTTGCCTACTTAAAATTATGCCAGTGAAATATTCAGAAAAGAGCAGAGAGGAAGATAAAAGATCTAAGTTCTTAGAGAAAGAATTTCTGATTCTTAGAGAAAGGATGATCCTTGGGGCACAGGCACAAGCTTTCCCTGTGTTTATTTCCCCCTGCAAGTGTACCATTAGGTTATGTCTGCGCCAATTTTAGTTTGACATTTGCAAGAGTCATTCTAGCCCATTGCAAAAATTGTTACAAAGGTAACAATGTCATGGTGTCATATACTGTGTCATGTATAAGGGTGGTAAATTCTAACTGGAAAGTTGCCTGAAGTGCTCACTTCAATTTCTTTTAATCTCATTTGAATGAGCATTTTAACTTTTTCCCACTCAAATTCTACCTATTTACTTATTTTTCAAAGACTGATGATTTATAAGCATAAAACATCATGTAATCCATTTCATGAATATTCCAGTCTTTTTGAGTCTTTATTTCCTTCAGCAGCTTTTCATTACTTTTTAAGAGTTTTTCTCTTTCACTATATCATTGGTCTTTCCTAATTTCAAGTAGGTGCACCAGTGGTGGTGTATCTTTTCCTTAATGTGCATTAGTTTCGGTTTCCTCAAATTCCATCATTACAGTCCTTCTAAGAGAGACAAAGTTAACAGGTTAGTTCCATAGCTCTTATATGAAAGGACTTAATTTTCTCTTTGTTCAAAATCAATGAATTGAAAATGTTTGTCTTTTGATGTTTATATGATACATTTGTGTTAAATCAATATTAATAAAGACGTAAATAACATAGAATCATAGAATCACAAAAAAACCTCTAAAATTATCGAGTCCAAATGTTAACCCAGCACTGCTGTGTTCACCACTAAAGTGTGCTCCCAAACGCCACATCCACACCCCTTTTGAACACTTCTAGGGATAGTGACTCAATCACTTCCCTGAGCAGCCTGTTCCAATGCCTGACAACCCTTTCCATGAAGAAAGTTTTCCCAATATCCAATCTAAGCCTCCCTTGGTGCAACCTAAGGCCATTTCCTCTTGTCCTATCACTTGTTAACTTGTGAGAAAAGATCAACCTCTCCCCTTGCTACAGCCTCCTTTCAGAGTGTTGTGGAGAGCAATAAGGTCCCTCCTGAGCTTTATTTTTCTCCAGACTGAAAAGCTCCAGCTCCCTCAACAGCTCCTCCTAAGACCTGTACTCTAGACACCTCTGTGTGTTGGTGAAAACACAGTAAATTGATTGAAAAACTCATTGATATTAGTATTATTAGATGAGGCACAAATTAGAATGATAATTTTAGCTAAAATAGATTGAAAATAAGCCTGTATTTAAGTACATTTCAGAGCAGAACTTGTGATAACTACTTAAGGAGTGTTTTTGCTTCTCTGAGATATGCTTTAGAAAGACAATATTCTGGATTTTAGACTTTACCTAGAGAGATTAGATTACTCAAAGAGTGGTGAGAATACTATCTTTAACAGATAAATTTTTCACCTGTTATATATTGATTTTAATGTGTCATTTTAAATGTCACATTATTATTAGATTTTAAGCAAAGACTTACATGAGAACCTATGTACCTTAGGTCTAAATGGCAACACAATTTTAGCCTAAGTATGTAAATTAATATATCGTTTATTTATTCAGTCATTTTCAAAGCACCTATTGTTCATGGAAAATTTAATAATGGAAAAAAAATGTTGGAGTATATGACTCCAGTGATTCCATATTCTGGAAAGAAATAGAAACATGATCACAGGAAGAACAAGGCATGTGCCTGCAACATTTTTTCAGAACTTCAGCTTGTCTTGAAAGAGACAGGAATATAATTATTAATCATACAGCTGGTCAAAAACATTATTCATTATTTTGGAGACTGGAAAGGTCAGGGTTGGATAGATTTTTTTAGTATTCTTTGTGTCTTCTGAGTCTTTGTGTTGGTTTTGCATGGCCTGGGTTTTGATAGCCAGGAGGAGACAGAAGTGGCTTCTGCAAGAAGCTGCTGGAAGCATCCACCCTGACACACACAGCCAATCCCTGATGGCTCTGAAGATGGACATGCTGCTGGCCAGAACTGGGCCAATTAGAGATGGTGGTAATGCCTCTGTGATGACATATTTAAGAAGAAAATCAAAACAAAGTTTGCGTGCAGATTTAATTCCAGTCAGAGAAGAGGAGGAGGTGAGAACATGTGAGGGAAAACAACATGGAGACACCAAGGCCAGTGGAGAAGGAGGGGGAGGAGGGGGCTCCAGGTNCCTTGGAGGACTGCAGCCCGTGGGAAGAGACCCACAGAGCAGCAGTTTTGGGAGGACTGTGTGCCTGTGGGATGGACTCACATTGCAGCAGCTTAGGGAGGACTGATGTTTGTGAGACTGGACCCATGCTGGAGAAGTTAACGGAGAACTGTCTCCCATGGGAGGGACCCCACGGCCTCACAGGGAAAGGACTTCTCTCCCTGAGCAGTGGAGGAAAACCTCGGGTGACGAACTGACTAAAACTCCCACGCCCTGTCTCCCTGTACTGCCGGTGGGACATAGAGAGGGGTTGGGGGAAGAAAAGGTGTTTTTAAGAGCTTATTTAACTTTTCATTATCCTCCTCTGATTTCGTTAGCAATAAACTCACTTTGTATCTCTAAGTTGAGCCTGTTTCGCCCTTGGAGTGTTTTCTCCCAGTCCTTGTCTCAACCCATGAATGCTTTGTTAACTTTTTCTCTCCTCTCCCCAGCCGTGGCAGGGGAGGATGAGTGAGTGACTCTCATGGGTGTCTGGCATTTGGCCGGTGTCAAACCACGACAGTTTCAGTTTGAGGCATGCAGAAATTTTGTATACACAAGTTCCTTTAATAACGTGGTGGAAAGAACAAAGCTGGCTTGTTTTATATCATGCCAAACACTTTACGGCTTGTGGAAGATATTTAGTGGTTGTCTGGAATGCCAAACATAGTTTTTAATCCTAATTTCTTTCTTTGAAAAGTATATTCAATGAAACAATTGCCTTAAAGTCTATACTTCATCAGTCAGTATCTATTTTCTAAAACACCTCATCTCTGAAATGAACTTAAAGATGGTTCACTTGAAAGACTGGATCATTTCACACACAGAAAACTGCTGGTGACTTCATAATTTTGCCACCTGACATCTAATCCATATTGCTATTATTTTCTTTATAAGTGGCTGATAGCAGATACTGAGGCTGAACTGATAAGAAGTAATAGATATTTAGTGTATTTGCGAATTTACGGATATTTGAACTAAATTAGTGTCACAGTGCTTCTTAATTTTCTACTGACATGTCATTCAAGTTTTGAAGAGCCAGTGTAGCTTGGATACATGACCAAATGTGAAAAAGATGAACAGTGTCAATATCCCATGGCAGAAATAAAACTTTTCTTCCCTCACTTAAATATTGCCATTTAACATTTTATTAAATATAATAGCCTATGGTGCCCAGGTGGCTTCCTCCCCTGGTATCTTTATTAAATATTTACTTTGTTTAAGAGTCAACATAGGACAGAAAAAGCCCAGAAAATGCATTTTTAAACATTCTCTAAAGGTTCATATTAAAAAGGAGTTTTAAACAGAACTCTGTAAATTGCATTTTATTTGCACTGGAAAAAAATATTTCATATCATCTTTCTTGAAAATTCAGACAGTTGCATAAGCTTTGGTTTTGAATTATTCATTTACAGGTATTTGCTATGTAAAGACATAGGGAAAACAAAACATCAACATAAAAGGAAAAAAACCACCAGATCCTGTTTCAGATATCTTAAATTTCAATTAGCAGTTATGAAAAAAATTATTTGGACGGGGGCTTTTAGCAACCTGATGTAGTTGAAAATGTCCCTACTCATTGCACGTGCATTGGATTACACAGCCTTTAAAGATCCCTTGCAACCCAAAATATTTCATAATTCTATTATCTGCAATTTATTATTAAAAAAATGACATGCAAGTTTTGGGAAAGGAATTTGTGTGAAGGAAGTCTATAAAAAAGGAATATTATTGCAAAATTGCTGTAGTATCTAGATTAATCTACAATAGTTTATGTTCCTTTTTGCTGAAATATTCCCAAACAGAGGGATGGTGTTTCAAAATTCTAAGAAATTTCAAGGAATGGAAGAAATTAAGTATCCACCTTTATTTAAACGGGAAATATAGACATAAGACTTGTCAAAAGGTAGACAAGTTGTCTGTGGCTAAACCATAAAAGAAAACCTGTTCTTTCTCTGGAGGATTTGCTCCATAACTACTATCAAAACATGATCTTACTTACTACTGTGGCAATTTAAAGCACCAGCTGTAATCTGAAGGCATCATCTCTTAGAGGTTACCATATGACTTCATCTCTTTTTTGGAGTGACCAGAAGGCAAGATTTCCTTTTGCATCAATTTTGTGTTTACTGCTGTGATAAACAAAGAAGCATGGTAGGAATCACACTGAAATAACCAGATTTCTTTTTTTCACAAGCCTTAGAAGGGTGGTTTGATAGTAAGATATATTTCCAGCAGTGCACCACTGTCAGTCCTAAACTAAGATTGTTAGTTTCCAAAGAATATATGAATGGACCTAAACCTCATGAGGTTAGACATATAAGACAATCTTGTTAGTCTTAATATTTCATGCTTCTAGCATAAATTTTTGTTCCACTTTAAGATTTAAAGAACAGGTAAAATACTGTTTGAGCTACATCTTTAAAAATCAAATTCATCACAGATAGTAAAAAAACACCCCAACATGATTCAAAGCAGAATAGGTGATTAAATATCCACCAAGAATCCATGAGGGAAGCCTTTTCACATGAAAGAGACAGAAGATGAAGCTTGGAAACATGCCTCAGGTGGGCATTATATTGTCAGCACAGACTGTTCTGCCCATAGAGGAGCAAAAAATAGCATACTGATTTTTTTAGCTGTATCACTGGCCTCCTACCAATTACCAAAAACCAAATCAACTCAACAAAAAACCACAAACAAACAAACTACCAAATAAATAAAAGCAAAAACAGAGTCAAAGTTCACTCTGAAAGAAACATTCCTATTCAGTCCTGGCTCAGAAGTCATGGTGAATCAAACCAATAGGCAACTTCCAGGAATGATAGCTCTTAGGGGTTTGCTTAACCAGCAAAAAAATGTGATTAATAAAATGGAGTTGCTCTGTGAGCACTTTTTAATGTCTGAAGACTGATAAAATTGCTGAGTTTAAGAAGAAAAAAATTATTTATTTTTGACAAGTTAACATGAACTCTTGCAGTCCAGTGCTATGCTTTGAAATTTATTTGCCAGCAAGTCACTGTCACTTATTTCTCTTGCTGTTTTGAAGGTCCTGCTTTTAAAACGTTATTCCTAGTGCAATTTATGTTTGTTCAGGTCTGGTGTATATATGTACAAAGTGCTGAGGTAAAAATGTGGTTTTTGAAAAAAATCCAGAATCACACTTTGCAGAACAACAACAAAGACTTGTTTAGAGACAACAAAACTACAGAGAAGAACCAAGAATTTTAACTGTACACCTGACATGATCTGTTTTTTTGCTTATTTCTTCCTTTATGGTAATTTGTTCCATGTTCTTATTCATAGTTGATGTAATAATACTTTTAAAGTGTGTTAAAAAGAAAGTCCTGGTTCTTTTAAATGGAATACTTAGTAGGTATTAAAATGCGCAAATAGATTTCAGAGATCTGGATGTTTCGATTTTATTATTCTCGCATAATTTTTTTAATGGTCTTTGCAAACTAATGCTGTAGACAATTTTCATTGAAGAGTTTCCTTAGCTGTGAAGCAGTTGATGTATCAGAGTCATAGATCTCTTTCTGTAGATGCAAATTTCAAAAAGAATCTGAAAAGAAGAAAAAATAGCAGCAGAAAAAAATTGAAGATGATTTTATAATCCAGCAGAATTATTGTTGCCATAGTACACAAGCCCTTTTTATGTTTAGAAGTTTTTTGGTTTGGTTTGGTTGTTTTGATTTTTGGGTTTTTTTTTTTTTTTTTTGGTTAAGATGCACACACTGAAATTGTGATTAACATGAAGGCGCATATGGAATGAATCTTGTGTGATAAAAGCAACAGAGACCATAAAAAAGACAGCATTTTTATTTGAGAAACTACTAGTTCTAGACCATTATGTAATACAAAGTATAGAATATCCAAGGTTTCTTTTTCCTCTTTTGTCAGACAGTAAAAGAAAAAAGAGAGCAAGATTAAAATGGGGAGACCTTTAGCATTGCAACAGGCAAACAAGAAGAAAGAGAATTTGGTGAATGAAACCATCTATATTAAAAATCCATGCAGAGGAGTTGGTTACTACTGAGATTTAATTAACAACCCAGTACTGGAAAAAGAACCAATTACACAAGCACAGAGATTGAACTAGGGAGGCTGGATCCTCAACTATATCTTTTAAAAGGTTCTTGTTTAGAGAGAGAAGGAGGTTTTTGCTTTTCGTGTTTGTTTTCAAAAAGTAGCCAAACCACTGAAAATAGTTCTGGGAAAGATTGGAAATTAATTTTATTTTGGATTGCCATCCAAATTCTAGACAGGTTTCCAAATGTATTTTAACATGCTAAAGTTAAAAACCTTAATAAATCATGTTGTTCCCCCCCCCCACACACACCTTCTCTGTAAATGTTATGGCTGGTGTATATTTGAGATATAGTAGCATGCTGATCTTTCTCTATGTATGGACCCAGGGAAACCAGAAAACATGAAAAGTCATCCAATGTAAAAACATAAATAAGTCTTCCTTTTTTTTTTTAACACATATTCTCACCTAAAAATTTTCTACAAATACGTTTCTTTTCCTTTTATATTACTAGACGATGCTTATTGTTAAAACATTTCCTTTATATGGGACTATAGTATGCTACTTGATCAATAAAAAAAGATTATTGGGTGCTTTGTATTTAATATTTTGATCAGTAAAGCTTATTAAAATTCTTAATTTACAGGCATTCACTTAATTCTGAAATGCACGTTTTTAAATACATACAAAGCTAATTTTTAGCACAAGTACCGGCTTAAGTTTCTACATTAATTTCATTTTCAAATCTCTGCATTTATTTTCTATAGATATGATAGTAAATTAAATATTGTTCAGTTCTCATCAAGTTCTTTAGTCATAAAGATCGAGTTTGTCTCTTAGACCTACTGCTGCCATACACTGGAATTCTCTTAGTTGTTCCCAAAGACAAGCAAGTGTTGAGTATCTGACACTCCTAGTACAAGAACTAGAAGTTCTTGAGAATCTGAGATTTCTGCAGTTTTCCATCTGTGAAGTCATTGTCCAAATGGTTCTGAGTTCTGCAGGCTTGTGTTTAAATCCAAATGATGGGGTTTGACCTCTTTTTTATCAGCTACTGTCCTTACATTGCTATAACCTGGTACGTAGAAAAACCAAGCTGGATTAAAACACAATCATGCTAAACCAGCAAAAGGAAAAGGCTCAGAAACTTCATACCCAATAAATAGTGCTCACACCCACCTTTTGAATGTGTAAATGATCCAGTTTTGTATGCTGTTTATGGCAAGAACCACATTCGTGGTTAGATGGAGCTGCTGTTTAAATGGGAAAGAGTCTGGAGTCAGGAAAGGTGAAGACTTGTGTTTTTTTCCCCTCAACACGTGCTCTAGAATAGAATAAATAGAATAAAAGGCCTTTTATGCATTTTTCTCATATCATGATGACTCCAGCCCTATCAGTGTGCTCATCTCCTCAGAAGAGTTGTTGCCGTCTGCAGTTAATAGTTTAAACCCAGATATAGTTTAAAAATCTTGATTAACCAACAGCATGTATGTTTAAATCATGTTTTGGTCTGACTTGCTCACCAGAAGCAAAACACTGGTTTTCAGTAGGAATCCCCAAATATCTTAGATTTTATAGTGTCTCATTGAAACTGCAATTTTTTTCTTGTCTGTATTCCCACAGAGTCTCATTTCTTGGCCAGCCTGTATCTTTCAGAAAGTCATCAATTAATGTGTAGTTACTGAGTTAATGATACTTAGTACCATGATCATATAAGCCAGTGACACTAGAGAAACAGACATTTTGAATAGTTCTATCTAGAGAATTCTGATTGTGACAAAATCTATATGAATAATATAATTTGATTTGGTATTTGGTATAACTATAGAAATCCAGAGCTGTTTAGAACATCTGGATGCTTAGCACAACAGGCAATAAAAATTAGCAGTTTCCTAACAAGCAGATTTTTAAATACTCATAGTAATAAGTATAATTCCACAGAATATACGTCAACAAAGCACAACTTTGAGATTTATGTGCTTTGTTCCCTGAAAACTACTAGAGCTATTTAGAGCTAAAAATGTCTGTTCACCTTGTAAGGTGTTATAGAAGTCCCTATTGCTTTTCTAAGTAAATTATTTTTCTGTAGCCTGAAGCTGCTAACAGTACCTGAAGAATTAATAATGGTTTTGGCACAGGTCTCCATGTGTCCTGCCAGTTCTCTCTCCCACTGAGCACAAGCACTAAGAATACAGGACTTGCAACTCCAGTGGGGTTTATTACATTTGCTTATGGTGAAGACGGCAGCAATCTTAAGTGCCTATTGAAACAGGAGGGCACCAGAAAAGGTATGGCTGAAATACAACAACAAAAGAAATGAAAATTGCAAATCAAAAAGCCTTTGGCAGAGTTGGGGTTATCAGGAACTCCATCAGTGGTCCACTGAGGAGGTTTCACTTCTTCCTGTGAGAACCTGGCAAAATTAACTGATTTTACCTACCTGAAATTTTAGACAGGAGTTTGAAAAATAAAAATAACAAAATCTGATGCTAATTCATAGATTTGGTTAGCTGCTGGTTTATTAGTGTATTGAGCAGTCATCTTTCTAGTAGGTTTGAAAAGTCAAGTGATGTTCAAGTACACTTAGTGGGCCCAGGAAGGGTTTTTTCCTCAGGTTTCCTTGTGAGGGTTCATGAAGCTGCTCTGGAGACTGGTTTTAGGAGTTTTAGGAAAGTTTGATTAATAGGGCTGAGCACTTTTTGATTATGATTGGTTTACTTTTCTTTCCTGGTATGAAAATGAAGGCAGAGCAGGGTCCCATTATAGAAGCCACTAAGCAAACATATAATAAAATGCTAATCCCTGTCATAGAGACTTCACAACCTAAATAATAGCCTGACATTTCAACAATGCTGATCTAAAGTATATAAGTGAAATTTTATTCCCATCGATATTTAAGCCTTAAGAAGTCTGCATGAATATGAATAAATTTGCCTCAGATATTAATATATTTTAAATTATAATTTTATTAAAATGGTATAATCCTGAAGTGGTGGATATTGTGTTATAGCAAGCTGTCACATTTTTTAATTTAAGAAGTAAATTTTTATAAATATTATTTTTTAGAGAACCTAAGAGAAACTTTTATAAAAACAACCAGATATTTTCCATATGAAAACATGTTAAAAATTCTCCTTTTGGGGAGATCTTATAAAAGCTTGCCACTAGATTTTCAATCAAGAGTTAAATTACAGTATTGCTAATTCTGAAGATCAAATTAAATCTCATACATATACCAAGAAGAGTTTGTTTGATCATTACCCTCATTTCTGTTCTATCCAAATTGAAAGAATGAATTTTATTTTGAAAAAGCTGTTCTGACTCAGCTGAGACATGTCATCCTAACTTCAGTGATACTACCAGAACACCTGTAGACAGTCCAAGCCCCCACGAACGACCAAGTGAAACGACGTGGGAATAGGTGAAAGCAGTGCTCACCCACCGTGATGCGTGCTGACAGCAGGTGGTGCTGTACCTTTGAATTAAGACAAACTGCAGCTCCCCCATCACATCTGCGTGTATAGAAAAGTATGGTTCAAGCTTCATCTGCCTTCCTTGGAACGAGGGCACGTGAAATCTGAAGCACATTCTAATTTTTTTAATTTCTTTTTTTTTAAATCAGTATGGATTTACAAAAATATGTGTTTATGTATATGGTACATGCTATTTCTGGTTTTTTAGTTTACAAGTTCTTGTGAAAGTTGTCTGCTTTGTGAGGCTTTACAGAGCTAGCAGTCAGGTGGTCAGTGTTCCAGTTAGAATTAATCTTCTCAGATATGACACTCTTCTTACAGAGGAGAAACCTCCTGGTTATTTATTTAATGCTTTAAAGCCTGAGGTGGATAAGGCAAATGGAGCTACCTACGGTGGAACAGCTCACATCTGCAACAGGTTTTTCTTTGGTCATCATTCCTGTTTTTAAGTGCCTTGAATGCTTTATTTACTTTTTTTTTGTTTTTTTCCAATGCCAGATCTACTGAAGGGACAGCCAGGCACAGCCATATTATTTCATTTTCCTGGGAAAATTTTGGGCTTCCCTCTTCAAACAAGTTGCAGTCCTGCTCCAGCTGTATGGTTTGATTAAGGGATAGATCTGTAGATGGTGGTGAGGACTCTCAATGTAGAACTGAAGCCGAATTTAAATGTCTCTGGCAGAAATAGTCCGAGTAAGTAGTAAATTACAACAAATGATCACGTTCCTAGAGGATCTTGCAAAAATATCCCAGTGAACAGTTTGTTATATGAAATCTAAACCATTTCATTTAACCTGTCTTGAGGAAGGGCTAACAGTCATGCTAATCAAATGCTCTTGAGATTTCTCCCTCCATAATACTTTTTATGTATGAAGTTTCCTTTCCGTATTCATATAACTTCACTGGCAAACAAGAGGTTCAAATAGAATATCGTATTTGGGAAAAAAGGTCTACATGCAGTGTATGAAAATGTTCACATCTCTTTATGAGACTTAATGCGCAAATTCTGTGATCTACTGGGTTAAAAAATAGTGACTAAATCTATGCATTTCCTGGTTATGGAGTATTATGAACGATGAGTCACAAAATGTACTTGCTAATTAAAATCCAGCTGAGCATTATAAAAGTATCACTACCACTGCATTGACTATATCTACAGAGACTCTTTTCCATTTAATAAGACAAAAAAAAAAAAAGGTTAATCTTAGATCCTGATGATACCTAAAACAATTACAAAAGTGACTTATTGTATACCTATTTAAATACTTGCCTGCTAAAGCTAAATGAAAACCACAGTATTTATTGTATTGAATTTACAGTCAAATGGACGTAAGGAAGAACATTATTGACAACCTAATTATCACTTGGAGTTGGATGTGTGATACACTTATTCTGGAAACAGAGAGAGCTTTCAGTTCTATTGATAGAGAAGCAAAGAATGATGAATTCTTTCAATAAAAGTGGTTGTTAATATTAGGGTTAAACTACATACTGTATTATTATTATTGTTCTGCAGTTCAAACAAAACAAATACTTGTTAATAAGAGACTGATCTAAATACTTTTTAACATTAATGAAGAAAATAAAAGAGATTTTCTAGCATTTCTGTAGCTTTCTAATATATGCTAATTATAAAATGTGTTTTGATTGTATAACTGTTTTCAGGACTGCTGCTCATGTTGAGGGTTTTTTCTTAGGTAGTGTTAAAAATTAGGAGAAACCTAGATAAATACAACTTTTTTTTTTTGCCCTGCCACATATAGCTAATATTTAATTTGATATTTTTATATGAGTCTATTAAGACCCTAGTATTGTGAGATATGGTAGGTACTAACAGAAGAGCATGGGTTCGAATCTCATAAACGATTTCATTGCTTTTAAAAGTTTTTTTTAAGCATAGAGTATTTGCATATGTTTAAACTGTTACTTAATTTTTGGATAAAAAAAATATTTTCCTTTTTTAATTACATCTGAATATGCATTGTATTTGTTCAAAGTGAGTGTTACTACAGAAATATGTATTCTAGAAGGAAACACCCTGAGTTTGCTGGTGCTAAATTCATAAATTCTGCAAAAGACTGATTTAAAGAAAAAACAAACCAACAAACAAACATGCAATATGCAAGCTTCATTTTGTCTCCTTTTAATAATATTCTTTTCATCATATGCTAGATCTTGTTTAAAGTTAAACATTTACCTAGCTCCTTCTTTGGGGCTGATGTTTTATTAGTCATCTTACAGATGATCAATAAAATATTATTCTATTAAAATTTCAGAAAATATTTGGAATAATGTCATGCCTGCAGTAAATGTCACTGTTGTTCACTGCAGTTCTTTTGGAACAAAGCTGATACAGTCATTAGCAGGGAAACCCAGAAACAGCTTGTACAGCTTTAAAAGTATGCTTGTCTAGACAGCAGATGAATGGAGAAGAAATTCTTCCTGCATTGGCCTTGAGCAAACTCTACACAAAATCACAAGTACTTATATAAGCCAAGACTGCATTGACCAGACACGAGAACTTAAAATCCTCACTCTAGATTATATTTTATGTAATCATGACTTGTCTGCGTGTTATAGATGACCATATATCTTACGTGTTAGGTACTCTGCAAAGTATAATGCATGGCTCATGGAACCCCAATGTTAAAAATTTATGCATAGAAAGAAATAACCCTACAGAAGGAGTAATGACAGTATTCTTTCATCTCTCATTGTGCACCATTCTTGGCAGAAAAAATAAGCTGCAGGACAGAGCCATTAATCTGATCTTTGGTACACTCGGCAACATTTGTAATTGTCCTGCTGGCTGACAAGAACTGTGAGCCTTCCCCAGTTAATCCTTGTACTTGCTTCTCCAGTGTAGACCAAAAAGGCCCAGTTTTTTTACATGGAAGCCACCCTTTTCCTCCAGGGAATTTCCAGCATCCAAAATAGACTATGAAACATGGTGAGCAAAGGGACACGGAAATTCCCAGCACTTGGTTCTGTCCTGCAGTCACTGAGAAACACAGCAAAGTTTGCTGATGGCTTTCCCTTCCTAAGGGCAAGGGAGCTCTTGCTCAAATATTCCCTCCCTTCACTAGTGTGGAGGCAAATATTTACTCTGGTAGATGTTCACATTTGCAGTCAAAGTACATCACTAAGGGCATATATCTGCACACTTAATTCATATATAGTGTAGCTTAACCCATAGTGAAAGACTTCAGATAAATCATGTTACTTCACAATTGTTGCAAGCTAAGAACATACAGTTTATGTGAAAGGTAGCTCAGCAGATGCTTGGTAAGCCACAGTAACTTGATTCATTATCAATTCCCCGGGAAGCGAGGCCACAAATCGTATAAAGTTGCATAGGTTAAACTCTCAAGAGGTTTTCACAGATTCCTGGCATGATGTACTCGATATATGACTGTCATCGTATTGACATTTGCAAGTTTTAGCTGAACTCTCTTCAAAACAGCTTCAGAAGAGAAATTCTGCTCAAGATTTATTATTATAAATGATAAAAAGAGTACAGCAGATATTGGAAACATCAGAGTATAGGGTCAAACCTCAGGAATCAGGCAAGGAAGATGTAATCAACACCATCTCTAAGTGTTGGCATGGACTTGATAAAAACCTTGGGGGAAAGGAAGGAAAGATAGCAGCTTGAGCAGCTGTTTTCACAGTGTGCCAACATACCCTCAATGGGAAGTAAAAACTGGACAGAGTGGATGGATCTCGTGCTGCTAGTGCAGAATCTGGAAAGGTTCCCCTAAGTCAGCACACACACAGACTTCTGGTGCCATTCCAAACAGTACTGAATATGAGCTGTGAGGATAAGCAATTAAGAATGACGGTAAGGAGCTCAGAGCAGCAGTGATCTCACTGAGCCATCTCTGCCACTCAGCTCTGACTCAGGAGGATCAAACACTGAATAGTGACACACTTTAACTGGAGGAAGCTTAATACAAAGCACACATTTATCCAGCTCTGCTAAGTCAGCCTCTCAATCTACAGATAATGGCAAAAAAAGGCATTTTCAAGCACAGCATACTTCATGTTTTACTGATGCCTGAGCTTACATCATTTCCCATTTCCATAATTAATACAGAGGTAAAATATGTGGAATCTGCTTGTGACATGAAAAATTAAATAGGGGGCAGCACACTGGGGTGAACTTGGTGGAGCTGATATTTTCCAGATTGTATCACAGGGATAAATGACTGGTTTCCTCAACCATCCCAGCAGTGACTTAAGCCACTCACTGCCAGAATTTTCTATTTGCTCAAATATTCCGAAGAAATACTAACTTTTCCACGTTCACCATGTCAGATGCTGTACTGTTTTACACTCAGTCTGCTCTGTTTTGAGGAACTTATCCACATCTCACTGACTGGAAGCCAGAAGAGTAAGCAAAACTTGGTCAGCGAGCAAGTATCTTGAGGTTTCCATTTACGTTTTGTATGTTTGTTCAATTCATTAAGTCATTCAGAGCAGTCACCCACAAGTCACTTTAGGGAGCCATATTGGCAAAAGGGAAAGTAAGCTTGGTTATTGTCCTTACTAATAAAATAAATAAAATTTCAGAGAAATTAATTGTTGCAGCCCTGACAGAATAGGCACAAAATGAGAACATATTAATATAAAACTTTTGGGAGCAGTTAAAGAAAAATCATTGGTTTTGTTTCCTTTCCAAATGAGAAAATGTTCATGGTTATTACTTCTCTGTATATAATACATGGAACCTGGCAGCAAATTCAGGATTGTACACTTGTTTAATTTATCATGTTAATTTGAATCCATACAAAAAAATGATTACACATCTTTTTATCTACCTTAACAAATAAGATTTCCTTTTTCTAAGGAAGTAAATCTACATACCATTTTTCTCTGAAGTCATTAATGAGCCTCAGACCTTAAAATCAATTGGATTTTCTTCTACCAGACACCTTGCTTCTCTTGCTAATGTTAACAAAGCCTTTAATTTTATTTTATTTTCCCATTGGCAGGAAAAAAGTGAATAGGAGCTCTCAGTCACAACCTTCTCCCCAAGATTTCTGTATTCCTAACTTCCCCAGAACAGGCAGAGGCAAGCTGGCAGTCAGCCTGGAGGAGGAGGAGGGGTTGACAGTCAGGGCAGTCAGGCTCCAACAACTTGCCAGAGAAGTGCATGCCAATTTTACTTTCCCCCTGCAGTGAGAAAATTAGTTGGATAAAAGCCTTTCAGACAGGCAACAGGCAAACTACTTTTTTTCCATTTGTACACCCAGTGTGGGATTTTTCTGGAAATCATCCTTTCTCTTTCTTCTCATCTCACTAATTTAAAAAAAAAACTATCTTTGTCCCAATTTGCACCATCAAAAATACCTACAAAAAGCATGGAAGGAGAAGCAGATGGAGGCAGAAAATGCTGGAGAGGAGACTGAAGGCTGAATAGCTTTGTATGGTTAATTGGCTGGTTAATAGCTCATATCACTTTGCAGTATTACACAGTAGCTGGAAGATTCCTGTTGAGGCGGAGTTGGTTGAAGGAAGTGCAGCACAGGGCTTCAGAGGTCCAGTGGTTTTTCCTTACAGAAAAAAAGGTGCTGAGTAGTAAAAATAAAGAATGTTTAGAAGAACTGCCACACTGTGTGGCTGAGGAAATCCCTGATCTAACCTGGTTATTTGCTAAGATATGTCAATTAACAGATTCAGTTAAACTTCTATATGTAGTGCATAAATATAGTGAAAGCAAAGAGCAACTCTGAAGACCAACAAACAGGCTGTAGGAAAGAAAAAAGCATTCAGCAGCCATGTGCCTAAATACTATGGAGGAAGACATTGCATTCTATCTTCTGTAATTGCTAGTTACAGAGCTTCTGGAATTTATAGACCATAATGTGCTACTGTGGCTTCTTCCAAACCAGGACCCTGAAGAGGTTTTAAATAAATGTTTACAGTTCACCATAAACTTGGAACATGTAGTGCAGTTGCATGTACTTAGTTTGTTGCTGTGAGACAACATTTTAAGTGGATGTTCCTTGAAGAACAGAGTAAGGACTCTGAGCTACTTCGGTCGAAGAATGCAAAATTATGTGTCCTCCCATGCTTCTTCTCATGAGTGATGACCAGGACATTTTAGGAACTTCCCTTATTGACTTTAGAAGGTGATTCTGGATGCAAAGATTGCAAAAATTGAAGAAAATAACATTGGTTTATTTCTGGGATATTACTGTTACTTGTGTATTTTACTTAAACCACACTCCTTCCTCCTGGAATCATTTTTCTGAGAATTTCTGAGGTTTTTACACGCCTTATTTTCTTGGAAAATATGCTGATGGTTTTTTATTTATTTTTAAGCCCTGAAGTATCTTACAATCAATTGGCAATATAACAATATAACTAAAATATGTTCTGCATTTTCATTTAGGTTTGTTTGGGTTATTTTTATTTTTATTTTAAGAAAGAATTCGACAGAACTCCAAAGCCATGGGGGTTTTTTTCATCAATTTTAAGACGGTCTTGAGATTTTGGAGGGAAAGCTGATACTGAATTCCTGTGGCTGCTAGTGCTCTGATAACAAATATGTGCCTACATTAGCAAAGAGAAAAATTCAAGCAGTGTGTCACATTATTTTGACTGATTGTGGATGAGTGAATTTAAAATTTAATTCTTGGCTTTTTACAGAAGTATGTTGGATTCCATGCTAGTCATAGACAGGAGACTCACCTGACAGACAAGAAAGTATCTTTATTTGTACCTACGAAATGAGGAGAGGTGACACAGGCCTGGCTTTACCTGCTAAACCTTTGGCCTTGCTGAGGACTGGTCTGGTTTGGGCACGAGCCAGTAAATTTCAGAGGTACCGGCACCACAACAGGCTCACAGAGGATTTAATGCTTGCTGTTCCTTTGCTGTGAAAAATGTGATGGTTATAACTTGGGCTAAGGAGAAGATGAGATACAACATGTCTTTTTGGGTATTTTGGTAGATCAATGATAGATAGTTTCTCCAGAACACCTTACAGAACACAATACACTGGCTAGACTTTTTGCAACTGCAGCTATTCACTTATCACTAAGATGTAAGAGCTGTCCCAATGTACACCAATCACAGATCTCCTTTACTAGGAAATATGGAAATACAAGAAATCAAAATTCAGCCCTGAGCCACATCATGAGATCATTCCGGGTAGTACTTTCTGTTTTCTCCTCTGGTCTGTAGTTTATCACTTTCATGGTATTTCTTAACTGGACAAGTGAACTGTTGAAGATGGAGAAAAAAAGAATAACACAATGTTGATTTATGGGACATAATGTTAAAGTTTCACCAAATTTTATTAGATATGAATATTTTTAATTCTCAGAATAAACAACGCCATCAAGTGTACAGTACAGCCAAGAGGTCAGCTGGGCACAATCGTGTGGTGGTGTTTCAGGAACTGCCCCTGATGGGTGGATGGTGCTCAGTAAAAAGAGGAACTGAAAAGCGTTATTGAGGAAAGAGTAGATCCGTGAACTTCATCATTTCTGGCATCTGAAACCAAAAGACAGTTGTCTATATTAAAAGGTTAACCTGCTGCAAACTTGTGATTTCTGAAAAGGAACAAAGCCCCTCCTAAAGGTGTGACATGAGTTAAAATGGAAGTGAACTTCAGAAGATGATTTTTACTTGCTATACATGTGTGTGCCCTAGGACATGAGAAGCAGACCAGGGCTGGTGCAGCAGGGAAAGTATGTCCTCCTGCATTCTCAGCAGTCTGGCAGCAGGTCTTCAATGACCAGGGGCTTCCACAGGGATCACATTGCATCTACTGGGTCCTGAATACAACAGTTTTGGTGAAAGAACTTTTATCTATATTTTGTTACATTTCAGACCTGAACAGCAGCTCTGTATCTCCCCTACATCTATTTTTTTCATTTCACTCTAGAAAAGCACTTTCCTCTGACAGAACCAAACTAGAATTTGGAAGAATCATTGGGGAAAGACCATAGGAATGTACTTAAATTACAGTATCAAATCGTTACAACAAAATGGAGACTGTAAAAAAGAGCATAATACAGACTGTGTGATACTATTGCTGTTGTATTGTGTGATATTAGCAATTGTATGGCCAGCAGGACCAGGGCAGTGATTATCAACATGTCCTAGGTACTCGTGAGGCCACACCTCAAATCCTGTGCTCAATTTTGAGTCCCTCACTGCAAGACAGACACTGAGGTGCTGGAGTGAGGCCAGAGAAGGGCAGTGGAGCTGGTGAAAGGTTGGGAGCACAAGTCTGATGAGGAATGGCTGAGGGAGCTGGGGTTGTTCAGCCTGGAGAAAAGGAGTCTCAGGGAAGACCTTATCACTCTCTACAACTGCCTGAAAGGAGGGTGTAGCCAGGTGGGGGTCGGTCTTATCTCCCAGTTAACAAGTGACAAGACAAGAGGAAACAGCCTTTATTTGCACCAGGAGAGGTTTAGATTATATATTCAAAAAAAATTCTTCACTGAAATGAATGAATGAATGAATGAATTCTTCACTGAAATGAATACCAGGTGCTCAAATAGTGGAACAAGCGGCCCAGGGAAGTGGTGGAATCACCATCCCTGGAGGTATTTAAGAGATGTGTAAACATAGTTTAGAAGGGAACTTGGTGGTACTGGGTTAACAGTTGGACCCAAAGAAACCAAAGGTTTTTTTAAACCTAAAAAATTCTGTGATTCTATGTAATTTGTGTACAGTTGTTTAGCAAACAAAGATCTACATGTATCTTTCTTCTCTATCTGAAATTATTCTTCTGCTGTTTGACTGAGAAATTCACCTGATTTGGAAGCTGTAGCTATAAATCTCTAGTATTGGCAGAAGCCTATTCATAAAACGTGGAGATTTCAATGTAAGTTCTGGAGGAAAGTCAATGTTGCAAAGTGAAGTGTAAAATTATTCCTGTCTCGGTGTTATTTTTGAGTCATATATCTCTGCCTTTTATGAACAGCAGGCATATTTGGAAGAATTATGTCTGAGTCATAAATCCCTATTTGCCTGGGACATGACTAATAGGTGTCTTTAACACAGTAAGATGATATTACTGTCTTAGCTTGCAATTTTTTTTTAAGCTCTGAAGCACCTACAACAGATGAAGTTTAAACAGTACAATGACATTAATCTATGGTCTGTCAGGATGTTGTTACCTCCCTCCTTTTCTGGTCCATTGATTCCAGCCAGCAGATGCTGTAATTTATATGAGTCCCAAAATTTATTATTTCAATATTTAGCAAGCACAATCAGCATGGTTGCCTTCAAAACCTGCTGAGTGTCATGGTCCGTGCGAGAGGAGTGAGAGAGTCTAGAACTACGTAGGGAAGGGGGGAGGAGATCATTGTTGGTGCACTCCCTCACGCTGAGCTGGCTGAGCTGTGACCAGGGAAAACAAAAGTCTGTTTAAATGAATAATGTTGCAGGTCTTCCTGCTGTAGCTACCAGTGGGGGCTGGTCTGTTTGTAGGCAACTACCAATCCCTTGTGTTTTGAATAGCTATTCATCTTTAGTGCAAAAAAGTAATCTTCAAGAGCTGGTTTCTGTCATCCTCATTGTCATGTAGAAAAGACAGAGAACAACTCTAACAACACATCCTATTATTAATATTTAATATTTGTGAATATCTCTACTAGTCTAAAGGCTGCCAAGCATTGCTTATGAATAGGTTCTGAATTTTACAGTGGAAACAACACCACCCTCTCTACATTGCTTTACTAGCTGCCTACTTGTCATTATCACTATTATTAGCTATTTATTTATCTGTTTTAGGTCAGATTGTGCACTCCTGCACAGCATTATGCTTGGTTACACTAGTTGTCCCAAACTTACTCCCCTAAAAAGCCAGTCTCTTCATAAGGGTGTATACATGCACAATGCGTTCCATGACACACCGATAAATATTGTAGCGCATAACAGGAATGAACAATGCTTGCTGTTTCCTGAACATCCTCAATAAACCCTGAAAGCGTGCTACCTGCAATACTAATTTATCTTGGCTGTTCAATGTGAAAAATACCATCGAAAACTTTTTGTGGGAAATTTTGATATTTTTTTTCAGAATATTGAAGTTTGCGCTGGTATGCGATTTGTCACTTGAATCACATGGCATTGTATTTGCTCAGTCAATTAGATGGCCTAAATTCCTAGAAGAAAATAACTGTTGAGGAATAATGAATGAGGAATAATATATAATATATCATTAATATGGAAATTAATCAAAATTTATGCAGAAACTCACAAGCCCTTCAGCAATTATCAGCATTTTTTATAAATAAAATGGTAGCTGTCCAAGTATTTACAAACAAATAACATGCCCTACCACTATTACAGGCCTGATTAGATATATATGCTAAAGCATCAACAAATTATGGTTTATGCTGTTCGATCAGTTCTAATTAATTCTAGATGTTCCTCAAGGGAGATTCTGTTCAAATGGACTGATTATTAGCAGTGATGAGAGCTGGATGGTGACAAATGTATCCTTTTCTACAGCCTTCAGGAATGCAATAGCATTTGGTTGGACATGAAATAAGGCAGTGATCTGTGTATTTAAATATGACACATAAAAGAGATTTTCTTCTTCTGCTAGAAAAGATCATCAGAGGCTTTGTGTATTTTTTTCTTCCCACACCCTTTTAGCTAGAAACAGATAGTGCAAGATGGTTCTGCAACACCCTAAACCAGAAAGTTACTGACTGTGGTTGGGATTCAGCTCACCAGCACCTACCTCCAGATAAAGCATGCTGGTGGTTATTTAGTTTGGTACTGGGGAGGAATTTATATTCTTTACATTGGAGGATGACTTTGTGAGCTTTGGGCTCTGCTTCAAGAAGAAATGTCATCTTGAGGTACCAAAAAGTACACATTTAAAACAAACAGCTGAAATGACAGCAGCTGTTGCCCCCAGGCTGATCAAGCTGAGCACTGAAAAGGAAGATTTTATCCCTGTGCTGTGGAGACTGCCACTTTCTGATGCAAACAACTAACATGCAGCATTTCTTCTTATAATTGCAGGCAACGTGCCACAGATGAAAGAGAAACTGTGCTACTGCATCTGCCAGCCCTTGAAGGCTACAAGTGGTGACACTGGCTCCAAAATTTAGACAATTATTTGAATTCCTTTTAATTTAATTATGCTAAACTGTTTTAGTGGAAGAATAAAAAAACAAGCAGCTGTGAGAAAACTGCAAGGACAAAGTTGATAATTTTTGCTTTGTCTCCAAAGTAAAAACTTCTGTGTTATTGTGCTTAATTTTAAATACATATTTAGACGTGTTTGGAGTGTGGATTTCTAGTGTCAGAGATCCAGCTTCCTCAGACATCATTGCCTAATGAGTGGAATTATCAAATGTACATCCAATCTCTTTGTGACTGAATTTTCTTCACTACTAAAATTTCATACTGCTTTTCTACATTCATAATGTAGAAAAGCAGTATGAAATTTGTAATTATTCTATGCCTGTAGTGTAATATATTTCTTTCTCACAGAACCCCCCGGTTTACATGTTTTACAGGTTTTCATAGAGCTTATAACTATTTTATGTCTTGTGTAGTCAGAAGTAGGCTTTGGCTGAAGCAAGAAGACAGAATTAATCAACGCTTGAAATATACCTCCTTTGGAAAGATAATTTCCTATGTTAAGAGAAATTAAACTCCTGGAGTGACTGCAGATGTTGCTTTATACTACTTTTAATCAAGGATATTTGTTTAAGACTAAAAATACCTTTTGAATATACATTACTTGTCCAATACTTTCATTTTTTTATTAAAAAGGTTAATTTGGTTTCAGAAAGTTGTAATTTCTGATCTCATTTTTGAAAATACATTGCACTCCATTTACCAAAGAACTCTCAGACTGTAGTCTCTGTTCATAACCAAAATGAGTTACAAGTAAACTGTGTTACTGAGTACGTAGATCAGGAACTTCACTACCAGGCTCCTAGGCTGCTTGAAACCCTTCTTCAGGAAGTTTATTATTTTAATTGTATGTGTAATCACAAAGAAAAACAACAAACAAGACTGCAGAAAATTTGGCTTAAATACAATTTCCAGATTCTTAATAGAAATGTTCTTCAAGACCAGCCAAAAGTTATATATTGTGAAAGGTTTCTGAAGAACCACTGAAATATTCAAAGTGCTTTTTACATGTTTAAGATACGATCTCATTACCACACTACTGTGGTAACCGGAAAAAAGTATTCAAATTCTAATATTTGAGTTCAAGTGGAGAGAGGGCAAATAACTTTGCAGAGATTTTGAAAAAATTATCCTTTCATTTTGACATATGCTCTGGATACTGCTGGCTCAGTGACCTGTAAGGGAGAGAAAAAAGAGGAAAAATATCCACCTTAGTTGAAGTGTGATTGTATATGTACTGCTGAGTAGGTGAAATATCATAATCTTGCCAACAGTAGCTCTCTGTTGCCAATATATGCACTGGGTTTTTTGACAGTATTTTATAGGGGACCAATGAACTAAAGAAAGTACAAAGCTTTGTGCCTTACATGTCACTGAAGATCTTTTTAAGATTATATGGTAGTAATGTAGGAATTGCAAAAGAAATGTAACTTTGATGTCAGATTTTGATTTTGGCTGGCATATAAAATTATCATTTTGGGACCCATAAATATCATAGCAGACCACTAAAGAAGAAAAGCTCTGAATTCCCATAGTTTTCTTATGGCACTCTTGCTATACTAATTGAATCTTGAATTACTAATTCAAATGATCAGCTGAAATTAACTCTGGAGACAGAGTTAATACCAGAAAATACCATCACTATTTATTTTAACAATGGAAGAAATCAAATGAATTGTTTTAGTGAGGATTCAACTCTGAGACAAATTCCTTTGGAAGTTAACAGTCTCATGTAAGAGTACTCCTCCTCTGCAGTAATTTCAGTGGAATACCTACAGACCTACACTCCATTAAGTTCAAGTTACTACTGTTTTATTCACTGACGATCAGGCCTGCTAAATCTACCATTGCTTTCTCTCCATAGGTTTTCTTTAAATTCAGTCAAATTTTTATCAGAATGTGTCTGCCTCACATCTCTAGCCAGCATGGCAGCATGATATTTTTAAAGTATTTCTGTCATTTCTAGGATAGAAAAGTCCAGTCCCAGAATACTCCCTTCTATTTTTTCTTTCTGAGAAACTTGTATCTTTTCACCTTCATAAGAAAGTGGCAGTGAATACAGAGGCAGAGATTTAGAAGTTGGGTTAAAAGCGGAGTACTTTTCTGGAAATGGATAGTTTTGATAGTTTGAAAAAGCACTGATGCTTACCCAAATAAAAAGTTTCTGAAATTCTCCTTTGTTAGATTTATGTTTAAATCTTCGGTTTATATATCCATTTATGCCTGCTTACTACACATTGCAGTGGTGTGGGTGGCTTATTTGTATCCACAACAGCTTCTTTATACTTCAAAATTTAAAGACATATTTCTACTGAGAGTAATAAAACAAAACCAAAATCTGTTCAAGAGCTACTGCATTTCCTCTGTCTTAGAAATAAAGGATAGCTGATGGATATATAGTCCCTAGTGAGCTTTTACATGCATCTTGGACTAGACTTTTAGCAGAATCTAACCTTCTTCTGCAGAGAGACATAAGTCTTGCTCCTTTAGCTGCTGCTAGCAAGAAGGACATCCTCCATTATCATCAGGGTATTTCTAGATAGAAATTTATTTGTCTTTATAGAGATGGTGTTAGTAATACAAATCTTAGTAGACTTCTGTACACTACTGTGTTCCTCTGCAGATTCAGTAAAGTGCATAGTGAACTCCCCAAATCAGTAGGATTTCACTGATTAAACATGTATTTTACTAGAAGGATGTAGCTAAGAATTACCGGGAACCATTTTTTCAAGATTTATCTCAGCTTCAAGCTTCATTAAAACACTAAGAATATAATGACATTAGAATTTTATCTCAGACATCTAATTTAATCAGAATTATTTCTCCCTCTATTTTTTCAGCTCTATAAACTTGGCTTACGCAAATTATTCTTAATGTTTTTCAGTTGCAGTGCAATCAAAATCAAAGCTTTCTAAAAGGAACAGAACTGATGGATATTCCTGTGTTTTAAATAATATTGCTTTCCATTTATTATATTTTATTTTATTTTTACTTTCTTTGCCCTAGTGTTTTTTGGTTGGTTGGTTGGTTTTTAGTTTTTCGTTTGCTTGGGTTTTTTTTGTCCTGGAAACAATCTCTGTGCTATGTATTTGAATAGGTAAAGTGCTAAAACATATGAGAAATTACAAATAAAATATTTTCATTTTCACCCAAGTAAGTTTGCACAGTCCATACACATTTCCTAATTATTTGCTAGTTTCAGTTTTTCAGGTATTACTTATGCAATATTGTCATTACCTGGCACTTGCAAATTAATACTTTATAGTAGCATCTGCCTTTATCATCTGCTCACTTGTCCTCATTGCTTAAAGGATATGGTTTGAAGTAGATTAGAATAAACCAGAAGTGAGTAGAGGTGAATAGATGATATTGAGACAATCTACCTGTTCAGCTGGGGAAAGAAGGAAAACCAATGGTTCAGATGTTTGAAAATCAGATATTCTGTGATCTTCTCTGTACAGTAGCAACCTGTCCAGAAATAAATACCTAAGGTAGCAGTTCCTTGCAAAAAGATGGATTGACACCCACCAAGATACTATTCAGAAAAATCAAAGAGTATCAAGTCTTACCTTTCTCTCCAGCATGGAGCAATATCCATATATACGGGGGATTACAAAATGAGTTGCATATACTATTTCCTTTATCTTTATAGCATCCTTTCTTACCCATTTCTGGGAACAGGTACCAGACTTTAAACAGTGGTTTTTTAATTACTACAGGTATCATAAGATTATAAAATAATATTTTTGCATCCTTTACTACCTTGTTTGTAAGTTCTTTTAGTTTCTGTCATGATAAAATTCTGCAATAATTTTATTATATAGGTTCAGTGTTCTGAAGCAGAACAACAAGCCTACATTTCTTAATAGATTAAAATTCTCTTTAATGTTTTTACATAATGCAACAATTTCACCTCTCCTTGGACGTATGTCTATACATAGCATTAGACCTCAAGAAAAAAACCTAACAAACTAGAGAGTGTGGGGGGCCGGGGGGGGGGGAGGGGGTCAATGAAAAAAGAAAGTGTCTTCTTCACAACTTGGTTTTGATTTTCTTGACTTATCTACTTAAAAATGACGTTTCCTTTGGTCCTCATTGTGCTTGGGACATAAAAAGAAGTGGTTGGGACCCACTCTGTCCCAAGCAGAGACAACTTCTTTTGGCAGCTGTGGTACTATGTGTTGCCTGCTCACAGTTCTTTTGAAACTGCAGTGTTGGAAAAAATGACAAATATTTCAAGATTTTTAACCTAAATCTTAGACCACTACTTCAGTATTCTCTTGGAAAAGAAAATTGTTCAAGAATACTTTTCATTAAAGAATGGAATGAGAAAATTAAACATTTTCTAATGTTTGAGACAGATATCAATCAGCTGTCTTCTTTTGTTTCTATAGTGTGAGTGAAAAAAGAAGGAGCCAGGGAGAGGACAGCATGCAGCATTTCAGCAATAAACAAAAATCCCAGGTGTTTTTTGATTTCTTAGTTTTATGTAAAATAAGGAGAACATGCACTAGTTTCTTATCTGTAGCTATTAATAGAACTTGGAATAACCTTGTGTAGACAGCTGTATTTTTATGCTGCAACATGCACCTAGACCACATCTGTGTAAGCCACTGGCTAAACTTTTGTTCCATCTTATTTTTAGTGCTTTCTGCTAATGCACTCGGAAGCTAGAGCAAGCAGTCAGTGTAAATATACAAAATTTGTTAAAACAAACTCTATAAAGCACTTAAAAATGTAAACATATAAGTTTAGAGCTAGCAATTTCCACATGCTACAACACTATGAGATGTAATTAAAGTTGAAAAAATAGATAATTGTTTCCATTCATATTTTCAGTACTATTAATTTGGTGCTGTTCTAAGCCTGATAAATGTTCATTATTTATTTTTGGCAGGGACTGTGAAGGATCACTTGTGCTTTTATTTCCAACCTACTACTTTTTTTCATCTAGTAGTAGTGGCCTGTTTTCAGCAAGATAGATGGATGCACTGGCCTATGTACATCAGCAGTAACCAAGGTACAGAATCAAAGATATAACTCCCAACTAATAGATGTTTTGTGGACTGCAAACCTGTGTTCATTGAACACAGGGGTTGGAGGTTACTTGATGCTTCTCAGGCACCTTTGTGGAGAATACTGAATGAAATACTACTGTGCTTTATGCTGTATTCACTTACCCAGTGGCTGATAAATCTTGCCACCTCCAAAAGCCTTAGGAGAAGAGGGTAATGAATTTCAGGGTGATGTAAAGGTACACACTAGAAACAAAAGGAAGGGCACGCTCTTGTTGAGACTGACTGATGTTAGAGCACAAACTGGATGTGAAAAGACTAGAGGAAGCAAGAACTCAGTTGAATTGCAGCCCCTCAAAGACAGTGCCAAAATACCCTCTAAGTATTTTCAGTCTCTGTAAGCTCTAAGGCAACACTTCATCCCTGTGTATGTATGCTCAGGCTCAGTGGGTTTTTTCTAACCTGAATTCCAGAAAGAAAACCTCTAACTGATCGGTAATTACGCGGCACTTTTCAGTGCTTTTATGCTTCACTATGAAACATATCCAGTCTTCTCCCAGAACAGTTTCTATCTTAATGAAAGCGTCTGTATTCACATTTCACACATTAGGGTAGCAAAAAACATAAATGAGGGAACTTGTTAAAAGTTGCAAGAAACTTGTAAAAACAGTGTGTTGATTTTTGAGGTCAGAATAATAATTGCATCCAGTTTCATCAGTAGATTTTAAAACACTTTAAATAGGTACATGTAAAATTCATGCTGCTCTTTTTTGGAGGACTTGCAAACAAGTATGTGCTATGACTGTTTTGAGGTCTGCCATGCTGTTCCAGTTCAGTGATTTAACACATATCTAGCCTTTGTTTATAGAAAGTATTCTCTTTTCTCTTTATTATTTTCTTGTGAAAACAGTGTTGCTACTGCTGTGAAAACTAGTTTTAGACCTACATGTATAAAATTATTATTCAAGTGTAACATACGTGATGTAAACACCTGATGGAGATGAGTGCGCAGTAAACAGAACTAAGCTGCAATCTTAGCCAGATTTTAATAAGTATAAAGAACTGCTACTTATTTGGAAACTTATGTAAGTTTATTGTATTTCTTGAGAGAATCTTTGCCTGGATGTATCATCTAGATAAGTATATAAAATTCTTATATATATATATAGACAACATATATATATATATAATATATATAGTATATATATAATATATAGTATATATAATATAAACAGCAGACTTTTAATAGTTGCCTTAGAAATTAAAATAATGGCAACAAAATGTAACATCGTTTTAATGTCTATTGCCTAGAAAAGGTATTGTATCAGGATTTCAGAATTTCTGAGTTGAAGGAAAAGAAATTTACCTCTCAGTGAAATAAATTCACTGTCTTGTTAGAGATGCAGTAAAATAAGAAATTACTAAAAATGGATTATATTAATATGTATGTATTTATAATTGCACTCCTGTGAAAAATCTTGTAAGAATCTAAGGTTAGTGATAACACTTTATGGAGATGTACTTATCCCCAGAAGAAAATAGTGATAACTTGCTAGAACAGTTTCAACAGTACTATCAAAATATATAATGTTGAAAACTTACCAGTTAGGAAATGTAGGTCAATACAATACATTATTTAAAAGCAAAGTTTGAATTGAAATTTAAAAAAAAAATACTATTTTGTGAAATACTGTCTGTGTACCTTAGGGCTGATTTCCATTCTATGATAACCACACATAGTTCTCATCTGTGCTACTGACATAACTTTGTATTTCTTGATAACTGCTATATTCTTTGCGGTCCCGCTCATGTTGATAATCCATATGGTGCTGGTGATGCTAATTAAGTTCACACAGAGCCAAGTTTAGTTTGCTTCAATTTGACATATTTCATAACTCTATGAGCTAGCTATATGAGTCTATTTGACTTATTGCTTTTGTGAGTGCATCAAAACATGACTGTTTTACTGGAAAGTGAGATGAGTACTCATTTGTATGTGTTGGTGGTGGAGAGCAAAACTAACTGAATTAGCAGGCAGGTCTCAAATGGGGATAAGCCTCAAAAGAAGGGTGCAAGAACCTTGACGCTTCGTTTCATGTTTTCAGCAGTAGGCCAGGCAAAGTGTGACTCAGTGCTGGAGTCACCAGCAAAGAAAGATATTCAGCTGGTGAAATCTGCCCTTCCTTCTTAGCAGTCATTTTGTCATTGTCTAAGATACAGAAATTTTAAAAAAAATCAACAAATCCACAGAACACATTCTAAGAAGTAGTATCAATTACAAAGTTGAAAAAACCCAGGTAAATAAACATTTTATATTAAAAGGCTTAAAAATTAAATGTGGTACAGGTTAGGTTTCGTGTCTAAACGTGCATCTTCCAATGGGTAGATGGTTAAAAAGCACTACAATTTGCAGAGACACAGACATTGTGGAAAGTAGGCAGTTGGATAATACAAAGGTAGTGACACAGATGCTGACAAACTGAAAGCTTTATGGTAGGATGTAATAAGAAATATGAGAAATTCAAAGTGCCTCATGCAAACACTTGCATCC
This sequence comes from Machaerirhynchus nigripectus, assembly GCA_013397975.1. Lineage (NCBI taxonomy): Eukaryota > Metazoa > Chordata > Aves > Passeriformes > Dicruridae > Machaerirhynchus > Machaerirhynchus nigripectus. Next base: position 251,043 of record VZRQ01011263.1, on the reverse strand, counting down.
TGTTTTGTCTCTCATTTCCTGTGTTGATGATGACAATTAAAGAGTCAGTCATGCCTGCACTGTTGAGTTCATAGTGTGCTGCTGCACTGATTGCATCTGAGAGTTCTCTCTCATGTTTTGTTTAAAATGCAAGTTCTTTAGAGAAGGGACTGATTATTAGGATAACAGCATGACAAAGAGAAGAATGGTATTGACCCTGCATAAAGACAGTGCTCAAATTTGAAGGCATTACCTTTCTAATAATCCTCAGGATGTGCCTTTCCAGCACAGAGCACAGCAGCCCTACTGTATCCAGTATTAGACATTTAATTTTAGGAAACAGGAAATCTGTTGAATAGAGAAGAGAGCAGAGTAAAAAGAATGATCAGAATCTAGGAAGCAAAAAACTCCTGTGAAGAGAGATGGAAGGAATGGGGATTGTTAGAGATGATATATCTGTATTTCATATCTGCATGATATGAAATATAGCCAAAAGGAAGAGAATAATGCATATTATGCTAAATCAGAGTATATGTAGAGCAAAACCCAGAGGATTAAATTTCAACCAGGCAGTTTCATGTTAAGCACCTGGAAAATCTTTCACTTGTAAGCGTAGCTAAAATGTGGAAGAGGATAGTTGAGAGACTGAATTCTCTGTCCTCAGAGATTTCTAGGGACAGATTAGACATCATCTGGAAATGACACCTGTCATTTCTGACTCTGCTTGTGACCTTAGGGAGGGATTTCAAATCCTATCCAGCTCTACTTAGGATAATGCTGGATCTCTGGTTGGTTTCTGTAGGTGTCACTATAACAATCTGTATTAATAACTACAGTCAAAACAGAAGTCTGATGGCTACATGGATAACTGATGAACAAGGTCGGAAATCACTTAAGAGGCAGGTTAACACTTTATTAATGAAATATACTGGCTTAAGTTTAGGGAGGTCTAACTGCAGAAGTTTCAGAAATTATAAAGACGCCATAGGTTCCTAGTAAGTGTACCTATAAAATTAATCTTTCTCTTCGAATCTTGTCTGGAATAAGGTTGCCCAAACGAAAGGAAACTCTTGGACAAAGACTGCTTGTCTGACCTTACATATACATGTAAATATCTATCAATTAAGAAAGTTCACGAGTGAAATCTCAGACCCCATTTACCTATGTTGTGCAGCATGTGGGGTTTTAATCCTAGTTTTACATGTGTAGATGAGCAAATTCTCCACAGAAATGGTTAAGCTTAGAATTCCACCATGCACAAGTCAGGTGAATAAGTAGCTGCACAAATAAATTCAGTTATTCTCATAAATGGGTTTCCATGATGCTGCAAGTCTAAAAACTCAGACTTTATTTTGGCTGGCATGCGAAATCTGTCTTTTAGACTCTGTAAAGGGTATTTGTCCAGCCTGCATTTTCTCAACAGCGATCTTTGAAAGATCCTAGGAGGACTCTCAGTGTCTAGCAAGAGAAAGAAGAAACTTGAATTATCTGGACCAATATTAAAAGAATTTGTATGGGATAATAGGGGCAAAATTCAATCATGTTTGCTTCTACTGGCATGAAAGGACCTTTTCAAAAAAGGAGGAATTCCAGTTCCTCTGGATGCATTGTCTTCCATGCTACATACATTTTCAACTTTAATGAGTATTCTCTCATAAATAAGTAGCCCTATCTCCCCTTTAGAGTGACACTAAGAAATGAGCTATTCATGCTTCAGTGTTTTTTAAAAAAAACATTTTTAAAAACAAATGGAATTTTAAAGCACACACATACTTCTTTATGACAGATAGCAAAATTGGAGGCTAAAATTAGCAATTTTAACTTCGCAGCTTTGCAAGGACTCGTATACTCCTTTGTAAATGATACTGGTGTGTTTTCTAAGGTTTCTTCTAAACTTTCAATTGTCAAACTTTAATTCGAACTGTAAAGCCAAAATAAAGATAATTTAAAGTAGGCTTTTAAGTGTTGCAGTAGTTTTGCAGCTTGTATGAACTTTATTATTGGTCTACTCCATTATAAGGGAATAACTAGACTCAGTGAACTTTTTACAGCCACCTCCATGTTATCATTAAAGGAAATGCAGTAACAACATTTTCCTTGTCATCAGGTAACAGGATGGACAAAGATGAAAATTGTACTTGCTGATGATCTCCTGGATTTAAAATATGGAATATCTTCAACTCTTCTCCAGTAACTACACATTTAAACTGCTGTGATTGGAGGACACTTTCATGGCTTGTTCACATGATGGACAAAAAATAAATTATTTCATTTTTTAAGTCCCTAGGAGTTATTTCAATGCCATGACACCCACAGCTTTTCCCACGACAAAGATAGGACCCCATTAGTTGTCTTTCTAAAGAACATTGTAAGAGGAGAACCTAGTGGCTTTGATAATATATACAAACAGCTCTTAGGGCATGAGTTTTTTTCTGGTTAACTACCAGCATTTTCACATACAATACACTAACTGACGGTTTTGAGGAAGCTGGACTTTGAGGAATAGCTTATGTATTAGTTTTGAGCACACATCATATCTGTAAGGGTTGAGAGAGAGCTACAGGACAGGACTGCTGCAGGACTGGGAGGGCTGACCAGCTGTGGAGGAGACCATTTCCTTACCATCAATATTAGAATCTTTCATCTTGATGGGCTTGGTGGTCACTGGGAGGAGAAGGTTTTGATTTTGTCGTGCTCCTTTATCTACATGATAGCTCCCAAGCTATTAACTTTGGGAGAAGAAACGCCATTTTTTTATGTTATCTGGTGTATGAAAAATCACGCTACAAAAAGCCAGTGTCCTTACAGGAGACAGAGGAGTCCTGCAACTTTATTCAAATAAAAGGAGAGAATCCACCGGGGCACATACCCACGGGGTTTTCTCTCCCAAGGTTTTGGAGGACGCAGCCTCCTGTTATCCCAAACTCCCAGCTGCATGTTGCCCTCTTCCTTTCCCCATTGGCTGAGGTACTAGGAAGGTACAGCCTTCCTGAACCGCCTTCCACATATTCCCCCCTTGAACCTACTATTTTACCCCAAAGCTCAGAAGTTCAGGCTTGTGCAGACCCTTGTCTGTTTCAGGAGCCAAGCTGTCTGCACTCTGCAACCAACCTGCTGCCCAAAGTTAAGGAGACATTAAGACCCATTTAAAGACGTTAACACCAATACCTTCACCCATAGAATTGTTTGTAAAGACATTAGCACACATCTTCCCTATCACTAAGAATTTGGTTTTAGCACACCTACATGCAGTTTGATTTCAACTGTAAAATAGTGTGTGGCACGGACAAAGATAGGGAATCTTGGTTTGTCATAGCTTAGCCTAACATCTGTGGTTTTATGACTTTCTGGCTTGCTGGAAATCTCACCAATCTCTTGCAACTGGACGGCAGTATGAGGTCTTTCCCACAATATAGCCAGCTGTGCATATGTGTGTGTACATATATAGATGCACAATATGATGAATTTGGCAATGTCTCTTGTGCTTCTGAACTTTATGATATTGGTTTGCCTCAGATATACTGCACACTTTTTATTTCTTGCAGCATGTATCCTGCAGTTACTACCCTCTGCAGAATGTTCTCTGCCTTGATCTGAGAAGCACACATGAGCAGACTGATGAAGACATTTTAAGGCTTCTCCAGTGATAAACTAGGGATCAGGTGTATTTCTTTTGCAGGTACCACGCTCAGAACAGGCATCACATTGGGGAAGCAATTCCCTGAAAGTCAGGGAGCTCTAAGCTGCTGTGCAGCTATTACCAGAACAGCTCAGCACACCCTACCCTCTTCCACAAGTTACTTTTGGAAAAGAGCGCTGATGAAACTGAGCCTAGAGGTCATCCAAATTATCCTGACAGGCTGCAAATGGCCCATGAGCCAGAAGCAAAACCGTCCTGAACTATGTCTTTGTAACGTGGAAAGTGGTACTTATTTTGTCTGAGAGGAAGGCCTTACCTCATACGTGATAGCTGCTTTGTGTTTCCCAGAGTAGTTAGGCCTGTTTCCGTATTTGACTAAAATTAATGAAGTTGCTGCCTGCCACACGGAAATCCATGCATGTATCTGTAGTTTATTTGCCTGTCTCTGTCAAATGAACTTTATGTTATATATAGCACTGCATTTCTTTCAACTAAATTGAGGGAAACCCAAGTGTGTTTTTACTAGGCAGGCCATCTAATTTGCAAGTACAAACTTCAGAATATTGAAATGCTATGAAGATTGTATTGTCCACACGGAAGGGGAAGTGCTAACTTGCACGACTCATTTGTCTCTGTGTCTGTGTATTTTAGCCAGATATGTTTTGTTCAAAATTTAATGTATGTCCTTTTAAAATGTTCTAATTTTGCAGTAATTCATGTAGCCTACCTTTTACTTCAAGTCAGAAAAACAGGCTCTCAGGCTTAACCTATTTTAAAACAGTTCTTGCTTGCAAATAAATAACAAGAAACAAACAAGAAGGTGGTGTATTTACTACAAGGGTCTAGAAATAAAGTTATAAGGGTCTAAAGGTAAAGTTATTTCTTCTAATATAAAGCATTCAATGTCCCTGATGAAGTGGTGAAGATGTATCCACTAAATAAAAGTCAGTACTGGCCAAAATAAAAATCTCTCTTCTCTAGGTATGTTACTGGGACTGTACATGCCACTATTTAAGTTCTTTTTTCTTCTTTGATTGAAGTACAGGCATGTTTTGTGGTCAGAAATATGGGAAGTTTGTGGGGAAAAAAATGATAATGATGATGTCTGGGTGATAGACTGGAGGGCAGGGTTTTTTGTGGGTTTTTTTGAGCGTTTTGGGGTTTTGTGTGTGGGGGGGGTATTTTGGGTGGTTTTTTGTGTGTGGTTTTTATTTTGCTGGGATTTTTTTGTTTGTTTGTTTGGGGGGGGGGGGGGGGTTTGTTGGGTTTTTTTGTGTCATGGGCTATATCTACAAGATTGCAAAGACATCATCCTCCCAGTTAGTTGGTTTCCATGTCAGGTATTTTAGTTTTCTCACTGAATGTTATCCAGCTTTAAAGCCTCCAGGTGGGGATAGTTTGGACAGTCAGAGCTTTTTTTAATGCAAAAATCAAAAAGGAGATTATCCAGCGCTCCAAAAGCACATGGTGGTTTTCGAGCAAGGGGTTAAAAGTACTTTTCCCAACTCGCAAAATTTCAAATGCAGACGGTGTATTTTTGTGGGAGGGGGCTACTGAAAGGGAATCCTCAATACCAATTGGCTGCTCTCTATCAGCTGCAGCTAAGCTCAGGCTGCTGCTGAAGTGCAGTATTGATCTGAAGGGTAAATGTGTAGGGAGCCTCAGAGAGAGGTTCAGTCGTATCTGAGAAGGGAACCAACCTCTTCCAGGAAGAAAGTGGTTTCTACCTGCCTTTCCTGCCCGTGAGATCCTTTGTGAATGAAGGGGAACACGAGAAAGGGCAGTTTATTGCTACAGTGATCGAGAGAGCGCGGTGCTGCCGCTGTGCTCGCTGCTGCTGCTGGTCTGGCTGGTGCTGCTGCAGCTCCATGTAGCAGGTAAGGCGGCTTTTCCCGGGAAGGGGGAGGCGGAGAGATCGGGGTGGCACGGCCGGGGCTGTGGTGTGGGGGCCCCCGGACCCGGGCACAAGCGGACGCTGCCTCCACGGAGGAGCCGCAGGGGCACGGGCGAGAAACCCGACCGTGCGGACTGAGCAGCCGGTATTCCCTGCTCATCCCGGTCTGGAACCGCAAAACTTCAGTAAGTTCCAAACAAAGTGTGCGAGTCCGCAGTGCCTGGAGGCAGAGGGAGCGGTGCAGGGGGGGAGGAAGGAGCTGCACCTTCGCCTTCCCTCTGTGCGGGCGCCCAGCCCTCCAGCAGTCGGGCAGTGGCTGTGGGAGACACAGGTACGTGGGTGGCACAGAGGTGTACAGGGTGCAGTCGCTCCGGCTGTGCTGGCTGCTGAGATCGGGGCTGATCAGAGGGGAAATACAGCCTGCCAAACTGGGCGCTCAGTTAAACGGGAAAATAGCTAAGAGATGGTGTGAAACTCGTGGGACTCGAAATGTAGTTGCCATTTTTTATGTCTTTTTTTT